>CM075961.1:164488068-164785670 GCA_038048745.1 Coluber constrictor foxii | reverse complement strand
GGAGGGAGGGAGAGAGAAGAGGAGAGAGAGAGAGAAAGAGAAGAGAAAGATGCTTGTCAAGCATCTGAATATAAGCACGTGACCATAGGGATGCTGCAATGATCGTAAGTGTGAAAAATGGTCTTAAGTCGCTTTTTTGTAACTACCTGTAAAAGCATGCAAACTCTCAAACAATGAGGGAAGAACCGTCCATGGAGTTTCCCCCTGAAAAAAAGTTTTCAAAAGCTCTGCAGTTAGGAAGTGTGTGCATAAGCAATTCTTCATTTAACAACCGCCTCATTTAGCAACAGTTTGCAGTTACAATGGTGATGATGAAACTTTATGACCAGTTTTACGATGTTATTTATTTATTTTATTTTATTGGTTCAATTTATATGCTGCCCTTCTCTGGAGACTCAGGGCGGCTTACAATACATTAAGCAATAATCTTCATAGTTTGTGTATACACCTGCTTTAGTAGGGCTTTCGGCCCCCCCTAAGCGGTGTTCTTTTTTATACAAAGTCAGTTTATTGCCCCCACAATCCGGGTCCTCATTTGACCTACCTCGGAAGGATGGAAGGCTGAGTCAACCTTAAGCCTGGTGAGATTCGAACTTGCAGTAATTGCAGGCACCTGGCAGCTAAGTGCTATTTAACAGTGCTTTAGTCCACTGCTCCACCAGGCTCCTTAGCAAGTCTGTTAGCAAGTCTGCAAAGCAGAGGAAAGCTGAAGGAAGATCCTAAGCCCAGTGGTGTTTTTACTTAACAGCTTCATTCAACAACCAAGTTGCTAGTCCAAATTGTGTTTGCTAAACTAGGACTCCTTGTATGCACATAAGCTTACATGCTCCTCCTGAGCCTCCCATTTTTAGTAAACAAACCCTTGATTCTTGAAAAGGGCAGGGACTATTGAGACTCCTTAATCAGGAATTCACTGTCCAGTAATTTACTGTCTAGTCTAGTGCATGCACTAACATGCAATCCTCCGGCTCAGAAATACACAGTTCAAATTTTACTGTGTAGTGAAAATGGCCATAATTAAAATGAGACAGATAGCAATAGCAGCTAGACTTATACACCACTTCATAGTGCTTTTACAGCCCTCTCTAAGTTGTTTACAGAGTCAGCCTATTACTCTCAACAATCTCATTCAGTCTCATTTTATCCACCTCGGAAGGATGGAAGGCTGAGCCAACCTAGATCCGGTCCAGGATTGACCTGATGAATTGCTGGCAGTCAGCAATCAGCAAAATTAAGCCAGCAAAGCTGTATTCTAACCACTGAGCTACCACACAGTCAAGAGTCAAGAGCAGATGAGTCAAGGACAAGATGCACTCTGTTCTTGCTTTCCTCAAAAGGCAACTGGATTGCCTGATTTTTCCTTGAAAAGATGTTAAGTTTCTTCTGACAGAACTAATCCTTCCATCTCCCCACCTTCCATCCAGAACCCATGAAGCTTCTTGGATGAGGAGCAAATCTTCTTCTTCCCATTAATCTCAAGAACAGACCTGGATGACCGAGAAGCTCCATAGACATGGGTATGCTAGGATTGCAAATGCCACATCTCCCATGGGCCCTTCTGGCTGGGAATTCTGGGATTTGCAGTCTTAAGATACTTGGCAGGTACCAACTGCCACACTAGGGGTATCTTCTTTTTGGCATTCCTGACAATGCAACTCCTGGAGGAATTCGTAAGTTGCCTGGAGACAGTAGGGCCTCATCAATTTTCCACAAGAATGACCGTGTCTACACGTTTGGTTAAGTGACATTAATGGGAATTAATCACAGTGTCAAGTCCCACGCAGCTGGAGAAAAGGAAGGAAGCAGGAACAGAACAGATTTCAGGAAGGGATCTTTAAATGCTCGCCTGGGATAACAACAGACTCTTGGGAACTGTAAGAGGAATTCCGCCCCTCCCATTTTAGTGAATTCATTGAGATGCTATTTGCCACACTTTGCGATTAGAAGCACAAGTATTTAGTTTATTCTTGCCTCTTGGGCCAGTCTGCTTCAAAAACATTTCTTCAATGTTTACTCCTACTCATTACCTACTCAAGTTTTACTCCTGCTCCTACTCCTTTCCTCCTATTTCTTTCCATTCTGGTTCTTCCTTAGCTGCTCTGACATCTTTGCCTATGGTTATAACTTGTAGTAGATTATTGAAAATTAGCTTCTTCATCAGAATTGATCAGATCTTTCTAATCTTCTAGAATCAGTGGTCAGTGATTCACTCCAGGATAGGTTCCAATTTTTCATTGGAAGCTGCTGTTCATTGGCATTTAGCACTTAGACTTATATGCCACTTCATAGTGCTTAACAGCCCCTCTAAGTGGCTTACAGAATCAGCATATTGCCCTCAAAACCTGGGTCCTCATTTTACTGACCTCTGAAGGATAGAAGGCTGAGTCAATCTTGAGCCGGTCAGAATCAAACTGCTGGCAGTCAGCAGAGTTAGCTTGCAGTACTGCATTCTAACCACTGTGCCACCATCGCTCTGTTAAAGTTAAAGTGAACTTTTGGCCTTTGGTTTGATTTTTTGGGATAGTAGGAGATGAGTGACAGCCAGGTCACTGGAAATGGGTGGGTGGGTGTCTCATTTAATAGAAAGCAGAGAGTTGATCAAGTGGACTATTGAAGTCAAGAAAGAGGAAGCTTGACAGTAGACATCTTTGTAGGAGAAAGAGAAGAATGGTTACAGGAATTGGGTATGTCTAGTGAAATAAAGGAATTCAGGGAGCCATGATAGCAATGTTCCAATATTTGAGGGTCCACCACAAAGATGAGGGAGATCAACCTCTTCTCCAAAGCACCAGAAGACAAGAAGCGATGGATGGAAACTAATTAAGAAGAGAAGCAACTTAGAACTATGGAGAAATTTCCTAACGGTGAGAACTTTTAAGAAGAGACCGAACAGCCATTTATCTGAAATGGCATAGGATCTCCTGTTTAAGCAAGGGGTTGATTAGAAGACCTCCAAGGTCCTTTCCAACTTTGTTATTCTATATTCTATGTTTTCTTGCTACCTTTGCTAAGTGGCTGCCAACACTTTCTATCTTTTCTATCTTCTGTCCAAAGATAGAAACTGTTTTTGTCTACTCTGCCTTCTGTTGCTTTCTAGGCCTCACCTGCAGCTTGCTGAGTAGGTTATAACAGCCTAGGAGAAAACATTTGGCTGAATTGCTAAGCTCAAAACCCACTGTTCACAAGCCTTAGTGAATTTTGCTTAGCACAGTATGCAAAATCAGCTGGTCACTGTTCCCAAGCAGATTTAGAATAGAGTAGAGTTGAATAATAGAGTTGAAAAGGGCCTTGGAGGTCTTAGTCGAACCCCCAGCTCAGGCAGGAAATCCTACACCATTTCAGACAAATAGTTGTCCAATCTCTTCTTAAAAACATCCAGTGTTGGAGCATTCACAACTTCTGGAGACTAGCCATTCCACTGGTTAATTTTTCTAATTCTCAGGAAGTTTCTTCTTAGTTCTAGGTTGCTTCTAGATTGCTTCTAGGATTTGTGTAAGATAATTACACGACACATTAAGGGCTGAGTATAATATGTAATATTCCACCTTCCCCAATGCCATTCATTGTTCCAAAATTCATGCCATAGGCATTGGGAAGGAATGGAAACTCTGCTTTCTGTAGGGATGATACTCAGCTCTTTCAGGTAAGATTCAGCCTCCATTCCAGTATTTCTCAATCTTGGCAACTTTAAGAGGTGTGGACTTCAACTCCCAGAATTCCCCAGACAGTATGCTGACCATGGAATCTGGGAATTGAAGTCATTAAGGTTGCCAAGGTTGAGAAACCCTGCTCTATAGTATATATAGTTGCTTGTTGAATTTTAATCACTTAGCATAAAAATTATGTTTTCATGAGAGGCCCTGAATTCATAGTGATTTCAACCAATACAATTGACTTTGAATCGAATTTAGATTGGTTGCTCCAGACTTAACCATGAAACATAATGTAGATCTCAATTAGGCCAGAGAGCTAAGCGTTCTTATACAGGTAGTCCTTGATTTATGACTACAATTGGGCCCAAAACCTATATTGTTAAATGAGAAATTTGTTAAGTGAATTTTGCCCCATTTTACAACTTTTCTTGTCACATTTATTAACTGAATCACTGCAGTTATTAAATTAGTCTCAGGGTTGTTAAGTGAATCTGACTTCCCCATTGATTTTGCTTGTCAGAAAGTCAAAAAACAACATCACGCAGCCATGGATCACTGCAATCATCATAAATATAAACCAGTCGCCAAGCACCTGAATTTTGATTTCATGACCATGGGGATGCTACAATGGTTGTAAGTGTGAAAAATGATTGTAAGTCACTTTCTTCAGTGCCATTGTAACTTTTGACCATCACTGAAAGAACTGTTGTAAGTTAAGGACTATCTGCAGTCTAGACCAGCTGGTTTGTCAATTGCAGGAGAGAAAGTTTGTCACTATTTCATAGTTCCCCGCCCCCCCTGCAGTTGTTCTTTATTTGTTTATCTATTTATCAAATTTATATGGTTACCCATTCCATAGCAAGTTACTCTGAGTGGTATGCAACAATCTAATAAAAACAACACATATATAACACAATCAGTATCAAAATAATAATTAGTATTAATACTAAATAAGATAGTCCTCAATTTACAACCTTCATTTAATGTTCAAAGTTTTATGTTGGTGCTACAAAAATGACTTACGATCAGTCCTTAATTTATGGCAGTGACATGTGATCAAAATTCAGGCATTTGACAGACAGGTATGATATTTTTTAATTTGGCTTGAATATTATAAATACTTTATTGATTGATAAATGAATATTGATGATTGGTTATTATTATTGGGGTTTTTTATTATTACAATATTGTTAACTTTAGAAAGACATTAATATTTATAGCTTTATTGTTATTCTACTTTGTTATAAGCATTATAAGTAAGGGGTTTGTTTTGTTTGTTTTTTCTTTTTTTCTTCTTTTTTTTCTTCTTCTTTCGAAATCTTTTCAATTTAAAATTCGAATACTTTAAAAAATTTTCCTTTCTTGTTTTAAACTTCTTTTTAAAATCTGTAGCGGAAGTCAAGGGGGGGATGGGGAGGGAAGGGGTGGAGGGAGGTAGTGGGAGGGGCTGGGAGGTGGGGGTTGGGGTGGGGGGGGGGAAATGAAAAAAATTTGTATTGTAAAACTTTTTCAATTAAAAAAAAAATTCAGGCATTTGGCAACCAGCATATATTTACAATAATTGTAGCGTCCCTGTGTGACATTTCACCATTTGTGATCTTCCCGGCTTGCTTCCAACAAGCAGAGTTAATTGGAGGGGGGGGGAGCCCGATTCGCTTAACAACCATCTGATTTGTTTGGCAAAAACGTGGCAAAAAGGTCGTAAAATTACCTGTGTGTTGGTTAATGAATGCATCACTTAGCAATGGATATTTTGGTCCCACTTGTGGTCATAAGTTGAGGACTGCCTGTATTATTAAAAAAAAAGAAAAATTGCTGGAGAATTTCTAATTTCTCATTAACAATCCCAAAAATAATTTAAGGAGCCAAAACCGAAAGTGTTGCATGGAGAGGCCTCTCAGTGCCCTCCATGCCAGGTGCCCTGGCCCACGATCAGCAGGGCTTTCCTTGCTGTCAGTAACAACTACACGCAAGCTTTTAGTATCCCTTTCTTCTTTTAAAACATGGCATTAGAGGAGGCCCATTATTAGGCTATGCTTTCATCCGGAGGAAGCAGCTAGAAAGGGGTGGGGGAGAATTATGAGAAAGAGAAAAAAACAGAAACAACCCCCCCCGAAAGAACCCACAAAAGGCAAATTGAGCCCAACATTTCTGTTGCTATGTGAGAGAGTTATTAAGTGAGTTTTGTCCCATTTTACGATTTTTCTTGCCACGATTGTTAAGTGAATCACTGCAGTTGTTCAGTTAGTAACCCGGTTGTTAAATGAGTCTGGCTTCCCCATTGATTTTGCTTCTAGGAAGGTCTCAAAAAGGGACCACGTGATCCCCAGGACTTTGCAACTGTCATAAATATGAGCTGGTTGCCAAGCGTTTGAATTTTGATCCCGTCCCCATGGGGATGCTGCGGTCATAAGTGTGAAAAACGGTCGTAAGTCACTTTTCTCGGGGCTGTTGTGACTTGGGAAGTTCTCCGAATGAACTGTTGTAAGTTGTGGTAGAGCCAGTGTACCAAAGGGAGGCACACGTCCTTCACCTGAGCAGCTCAGGAGCCAAGGAAACGTATGGGGATCATTGTTGTTCTTGATGTGGGTTTTTGCAGGAAGCCAAAGGCTGAACCGACCCTGCCAAAAAGCACTTAAAAAGGGAGCTTCTCAGCCCTGCAGGCAAGCAGGGAGGATGGAGCAATGCTGCTCGGCCAGGAAAGCCTGAGGTCGCGCTTCTGCCAAGTCCATTTTATGGATGTACATTGCACCGTTTTAATAACACATTTATAAAAGTGAATAAATACAGGTTGGCATGGCAGCTATGGCTCACTTTGTCCTCATGCTTCTGCAGCTGTTTGGGAGAGGTGAGGTTACAGCCAGGTAGTCCTCGACTTACTACCACCGTTGAGCCCAACATTTCTGTTGCTAAGTGAAACATTTGTTAAGTGGATTTTGCCCCTTTCTTGCCAGAGTTGTCAAATGGATTACTGCAGTTGTTAAATTGTTAATTGAATCTGGCTTCCCCATTGACTTTGCTTAAAAGAAGTTCTCAAAAAGGGATCGCGTGACCCGGGGGGCACTACAGCCGTCATAAATACGAGTCAGCTGCCAAATGTCTGAATTTTGACCACGGGACTGTGAGGATGCTGCAATGGTTGTAAGTGCCTGTGTAGCTTAGAGGGCTAATGCCTCCTACTAAAGGCAGCAATTAACACCAGCTGCCTGTAATTTCTCTGAGTTCAATCCTAGCCAGGCTCAAGGTCGACTCAGCCTTCCATAATTTCTAAAGTGGGTAAATTGAGGACCCAGTTTGTAGGGGGCAATAAGCTGACTTTGTATAAATATACAAAAGTATGAAGGCTATTGCTTCACGCATTGTGAAGGGCGGAGAAGGGCGGCATATAAATCTAATTTTAAAAAAAAGTGCGAAAGACAGTCATAGGTCACTTTTCACTGATGTTGTAACTTCAAGTGGTCACTAAATGGACTGTTGTAAGTGGAGGACTACCTATACTTGCAGGGTTTCCCAGTCTCAGAAACTTTAGATGTGGACTTGAACTCCCAGAATTCCCCAACTAGCTTAAGGTGTGTGGAGATCTCAAGCAGACTGGGGAATTCTGGGAATTTAAGTCCACACGTTTTAAAGTTGAAAAAGCTGAGGAACAGTGGCGCAGGGGCACTGTGCTGTTGTATAGCTCTCTTCCCACAACAACAGCCCTGTGAAAGAGGTTGGGCAGAATAAATATCAAACGAGGAAGTATCAGATAGCTTTTAGGTGAATGTTATGTAGAAATTTATAGTATAGACAGGGGGTAGATTAGTTGGGGGGAATTGTATGGTGTGATATGATTTGATTTGGATTTCACCTTGGGAAGTCAAGGTGGGGGGAGGGGAGGGTTAGGGAGGGGAAGGGGTTGGAAATGGGAAAAAAATTTGTATTTGTAAAACTTTTTCAATAAAAAAAAGAGGTTGGTTTGAAAGAGCGTGATTGTTCAAAGTCAAAACTCAAAGTTTCTGTCTGATGCAGGGGTGAAATCCAATTTTTTTTCCTACTGGTTCTGTGGGTGTGGCTTGGTGGGCGTGGCAGGGGAAGGATACTGCAAAATCTCCATTCCCACCCACTCCAAGGGAAGGATACTGCAAAATCTTCATTCCCTCCCCACTCTGCGGCCAGCCAGAGGTAGTATTTGCCAGTTCTCTGAACGACTCAAAATTTCTGCTACCAGTTCTCCAGAACCTGTTAGAACCTGCTGGATTTCACCACTGATCTGATGGTAGGGGATGGCCCCTGGTGTTCCTCTGCTCCTGGTCCAACATAGTGGTGAAATCCAAATGTTTTTACTACCAGTTCTGAGGGCATGGTTTGGTAGATGTAGTGTGGCTTGGTGGGCATGGCTTGGTGGGTGTGACAGGAGAAGGATACTGCAAAATCTCCATTCCCACCCCATCCAGGGGAAGGATACTGCAAAATCCCCATTCCCACACCACTCTGGAGCCAGCCAGAGGTGGTATTTGCTGATTCTCCGAACTGCTCAAAATGTCCACTACAGTTCTCCAGGACCTGCTGGATTGCTGTTGGATCCTTGGTCCAACACCTTCGCCATTACCCCATCCTGGCTCTCATCCTGACCGAAAAGAGTGAATCCTTCCCTTGACCCACTTAAGAGTACTGGATAAACAAGGCCCCCCTTTTTTCCAAATCACTATAAAATTATGCTTTTAAAAGAGGTTGGGGGTTTTTTTTTTTTTTTGGCCTTTAATCAAACTGAGTTCCTGGTGATGGCCTTGGCAGAAAATGGTTCAGAAAATGGTTTGCCCTTGGCATCGTGCAGAATTAACCTCGTCATTTAGGATCATGTGGTTAAATGCTGCAGGAAATAAGATAAAAATGACCCTAAAATGGTTCATATTCTTCTAATTCTGCCCCTTCCTCCCTGCAGAGTGTGGATATTTTTAAGTAGGACCTATTGGACTATTTCTATCCATGATGTATGTGTTTCACTCATAATTCTGTTCCACTTCTTGGGGTTGTTGTTTTTTAAAGCCTAAATATTCCCGGTAAGTTTTGTACACAGTTTCACCTGGGGTGCAAATTTTCGTACATGCACATTCAGAGCTGAAAATTACATCCCTGAATTTAAAGATATGCACAGCTGATAACTACATTCCAATCTCTCGGTTGGTCCATAGAGTGTGCATTAGGTTAATTGACTTGAAAATGCCAGAGAGGAAAATTCTCTCAACCCTGGCAGATATGCATCCGATTTCTTTCAGGGGCCTATCTAGGTAGTGGAAATTATAATAATAACAATGATAATAATGATGATAAAATTGCCTGTAAAGAAGTTTGCATAGTATACTTCGCACAAAGTAGGTCAAGATTGTCTTCGTTTCCTAATATTTTTTGGAGGGTGTATGATCATGAAACTGTATGCCCCAGTTAGCAACCCAGCTTTTGGGCTGATGGGAGCTTCTGTGTGTGAGGTGATGATTAAAGAACCAACTTATGGGTTTAACTTCTGGACAGATTCAGTTGTGCATAGAATTTTTTTTTAAAAAAGTCTACAAGGTCTGGCCTGCAAAAATCCGGTTGGCAGCATGAATAAAGATAAAGAGTCAGTTTGGTCTAAAAACGAGGCTAAAAACCAGGAGACTGTGAATTCTAGTCCTGCCTTTGGCATGAAAACTGGCTGGGTGACTTTGGGCCAATCACCAAGAGACTGTGAATTATAGTCCCATTTTAGGCATGAACCCAGCCTCTCAGTCCTAGGAAGGAAGCAATGGCAAACCACTTCTGAAAAATTTCCAAGAAAATTGCAGTGAGTTGTCTGGGTCAACACTTACATGAAGGAACAAAAAGTTTTTTTTAAAAAAAAATTGACTGTGGCTGGTTGGGTCAAAAACACTATGCGTTTGCACAGTTTGAGACTTGGAAAATTGGTTTCTCACAAGCCTTTATATAAAATCCACTGGACTTGAAAGGGCAGCCACTAATATATCACAGACTGGGTTTAATGAGTCTTCATGACAGCTCAAAACTCTGGATTCTGGAGGAATGTATCTCTTTGCTGATGCTCCTACCTCTCCTATGCCATGTTTTAAACCTCCCTGCTTGTAACTGCTGGAAGAGAAGGAGCGGAGATTTGTATTTATTCCTTTGCTGTTAAACATGTGAAAATGCTACCTGGGCAACAGCATTTTTGCTTCAGCTGTGGAATCACTGCACACACACACACACACAATCCCAATCCCCCCCTCCCCCCCCAGCCTAAGAGACATTTGGCATCTGCTGCTTTATAGAGTTTCTGCCTTTCCTTCTGGGAGGGGAAGATACTCAGCTGCTACTCTATTTGATTTAAATTATATCGTGCAGGTTTCAAACAAAGGCCTGCGTTAGACCTAGAGGTTGCTGATCTGTGTGATTCATGTGTTGAATTCTCATTCCCACATGAAAGGATGTTGGATAGGCAGTGCCATTTGAAATGACTCAGGCTACTGGTCCATCCAAAGTACTGCTATCTCTTTTGCAGGGATCCAAAATGTGCAGAAGAATTCAGGAACTTTGAAAAAAAAAAAAGAAGCAATGGTGGTCTAAAGGAAGCAATAATCTGATTTTGTTGATGGTCCCAGGGTGCCCCCTGATACCTCTCTTGACACCTGGTTGGCTCTCCGTCCCATCTGCTCATCTCCGAAATCATCTAGATTTCCAAAATGCTTCTTGCCCTCTTTTTTTAAAACAGAATAACAGAGTTGGAAGGGAACTTGGAGGTCTTCTAGTCCAACCCCCTGCTCAAGCAGGAAGCCCTATACCATTTCAGACAAGTGGTTGTCCAGGCTCTTCTTAAAAGCCTACAATTTCTGAAGGCAAATTGTCCCACTGGTTGATTGTTCTGGCTGTCAGGAAGTTTCTCGTTTGTTCCATGTTGCTTCTCTCCTTAATTAGTTTCCATCCGTTGCTTCTTGGCCTACCCTCAAGTGCTTTGGTGCTTCCTTGGGACAGGCCTTCAAATAGAAGACTGCTAGCCTGTCACTCTAGTCTTTCTTTCATTAAACTAGACATACCCAATATCTACAATGGTTCTTTAAACGTTTTAGCCTTTAGTCCCCTAATCACCTTTGTTGCTCTTCTCTACATTCTTTCTAGGGTGCAGTATGTATGTATGTATGTATGTATGTATGTGTATGTGTATATTCACTACTGAGTGAAATCACAATTCACTACATTCTGGGCTTTTCTCTTCATTATAGTTGCAAACAGATTTTAGTGTTGCATTGTGGGAGCCCACTGGGTTCTTCTCTTCATTATGGTTGCAAACAGATTTTAGTGATGCATTGTGGGAGACCCAAATAGCTATTTCTGGCTCATAAGCCGTCGTCAGTGGGCCATACCATTTTATATATTCCTCCCTGTAAAGGCATAATATCTATTTTCTTATTCTTGTAGGTTAATGTGTGTTATTCTTTTTAAGCCAGGTTTTTCCTACATAACTGAGATCTTTTGGAACCACTACTGAGTGAAATCACAATTCACTACATTCTGGGCTTTTCTCTTCATTATGCATCACTAAAATCTGTTTGCAACCATAATGAAGAGAAGAACCCAGTGGGCTCCCACAATGCAACACTAAAATCTGTTTGCAACCATAATGAAGAGAAAAGCCCAGAATGTAGTGAATTGTGATTTCACTCAGTAGTGGTTCCAAAAGATCTCAGTTATGTAGGAAAAACCTGGCTTAAAAAGAATAACACACATTAACCTACAAGAATAAGAATATTTTATTTAATGCTATTCCTGATATGCTACAATACAAAAAGCATTATTGCCAGGTCCTGATTAATGATATTAGCACTGAGCACTTAGACTTATATACCGCTTCCTAGTGCTTTTACAGCCCTCTCTAAGAGGTTTACAGAATCAGCCTATTGCCCCCAACAGTCTGGGTCCTCATTTTACCCACCTCGGAAGGATGGAAGGCTGAGTCAACCTTGAGCTGCTCAGAGTTGAACTCCTGGAGTGAGCTGTGAGTTAGCCCTGCAGTACGGCATTCTAACCTCTGTGCCAGCACGGCTCTTATTGTTCAATAGGGAGGCTTAGAAAGCAAAAGGCCAAATCTAATCTTACTGCACATTAAGAAACTATCTGTGCTGGTTGCAAAATACCCAAATTTTGATCACATGATGATGGGCGTGCTGTGACAATTGTTAGTGCAAGGAGTGGTCTTAAGTCACTTTTTAAAATCACTTGCAATGAATAGTTGTAGGTTGAGGATTACTTGTAAATCCCTTTTCTGTGGTATAATTTATGAAAGCAGTCACCAACTGGTGGTCCGTGGACTACTGGTGGTCCAGGAGAAAACTTTGGTGGTCTGCTGAAAAATTATTAGCATTTTTTAAATTGCACTAAATCAGGGGTCCTCAAACTACAGCCCCTGGGACAGATACATGCAATGAACATTTGTGTTGCTGCAGAGTCTCTCCCTTTCGGGTCTTTCTGTGTGGGTCAGGGGGGCAGAAATTCAGACTTGGGGTCTGCTTCAGCCTCCTGGTGTGGGGCTTTGGGCGAAGGCTGGAGGGAAGCACTGCTGGTGGCAAAGAGCCAGAGGACCTTGTTCCAGTGGGACTGCATCATGGCCTGGAACTGGCTGACCATCTCAGCTCACTGAGCCTTGCTCTCCCGCAGGTTCAGATAATGTGTTTTTCTCTGCTTGGAAAGCCTATGCTTGTAGTCCTCAGTGAGGTGCTTCTGCTGAGCCTCCTTCTTAGTCAGATCCAATTTGAACTGAGCTGTTTTGCAAACTCTTTCTCACGGTGGCTGCTTAGCTTCAACAACTGATTCCTGTTGGGGCCCTAAGGAGCCCAGGCGGGGAGGCAGAGTGGCTGGGAGGGGAGGGATGAGTAGAGGCATGAGTGACATTGAGTCACTGAGTAGAGTAGAGGCATGAGTGACACTCAATGTCATGAGTGACATTGAGTTGGCCATGCCCACCCAGTCACATGACCAACCTAGCCACGCCCATTCAGCTGGTCGTTAGGCAGATCACATTAGTTTAAATCCACGGGATTTAAAAGTATGAATGTAGTGGTCCCTGAGGTCCAAAAGGTTGGTGACCCCTGATTTATGATATTTCTGAAATTCTGTATCAAAGCATCCAAATAAAGAATGGTTGCTGGAATTGAGTATGTCTAGTTTAATGAGAAAAGGATGAGGGATAACATAAGAACAGTACTCCAATATTTGAGGGGCTGCCACAAAGAAGAGGGGGGTCCACTTATTCTCCAAAGCACCTGGCAAGATGGAATGGATGGGAACTAAGGAGAGAACAAAGCTAGAACTAAGGAGAAATTTCCTGATAGTGAGAACAATCTACAATCTACGCCTGAGTAGCGTAGGGGGCTAATGCCTCCTACTAAAGGCAGGAATTAACATCCAGCTGCCTGCAATTCTAGGAGTTCAATCCTAGCCAGGCTCAAGGTCGACTCAGCCTTCCATCCTTTCTAAGGTGGGTAAATTGAGGACCCAGTTTGTGGGGGCAATAAGCTGACTTTGTATAAATGTATACAAAAGTATGAAGGCTATTGCTTAATGCATTGTAAGCTGCCCGGAGTGTCCGGAGAAGGGTGGCATATAAATCAAATTAAAAAAAAAATTAATAGGATGACTTGCCTCCAGAAGTTGTGGGTGTTTCAACACTGGAGGATTTTAAGAAGAGATTGGGCAGCCATTTGTTTGAAACGATATAGGGCAGCGATGGTGAACCTTTTCGGCACCGAGTGTCCACTCGGTGCTGAAAAGGTTCACCATCGCTGCCCTATATCGTTTCAAACAAATGGCTGCCCAATCTCTTCTTAAATGCATTAAAAACCTCCAGTGTGGGAACACCCACAACTGGCTCACAAGAACCATGCACATCAGTAGTGCGTTACTACTGGTTCTCCCCGGTTCTTGCAAGCCAGTAGTGGAAATTTTGAGTAGTTAGGAGAACCGGTAAATATCACTTCTGCCTGGTCCCGCCCCCAATCTATTGCCTCCCAGTCTCCCAGCTGATTGGCTAGAAGGAAAAAATCAGGGCTCGCTTGACAAAAAGGAGGAAAAAAAAAACCAAGACACCGTCGCTTTAAATTGAGAAGCCAAGAAGCCTCTCAACTGATTGGCTAGAAGGAAAAAAGCAGGACTCCTCAACCAGGGGAAAAAAAAAAAGATGCCGTCACTTTAAATTGACAAGCCAAAAAGCAGCTGCTGGAAGGAGGTTTTTACTTGCAGAAGCGAACTGACATTCAGCAGTTCGTTTCTAGGTCAGCTGAACAGCAAACTGAATAAGAGGAGGGATTCTTATATGGTTCTATGTTTTTGAAGTTTTGGGGTTTGTGCAACATGGGCTTTGTGTTTCTAAAAAGGTTTGGGCGATTTCCCCTGTGAAATATTTACTGTATTTTCCTGCGTATAAGACTACTTTCTAACACACAAAAATCTTCTCAAAAGTCGGGGGTCGTCTTATACGCCGGGTCTCATTCTCCTGTAACCAGGCAGACCAGCCCATAAGGCTCTGACAAGCCTTAAATGGCTCTGAGGAGGGTCGTCTTATACGCCGGAAAATACGGTATTATTTATTTATTTATTTATTAGACTTATATACCATCCTTCTCCTTACGGACTCAGGGCGGTGAACAGCCGAATAAAAACCAGTACATAAAAGTTAAAATATTATAAAAACAAATATAAATTTGACTGAACAGATAAATATTAAAAATGAATCAACTCTAAAAAACTCTAAAAGATTTTAAAATTAGAAGGGATCAGGCTAGACCTATTCTGGCTTGAATGAGTTTTCTGTCTGCTTATAAATGGAGCTGAACTTCTGGCTTCCACTTTCTATTATCTCTAAGCCCCAGTAGCTGTTTTCTCCTTACAAGGTTTCCGTTATGCAGCTGGCAGGAATGTGGAATGAGTATCAGGCAGGTTCCTTGTTAGCAGCTTGATTTTTCCTTGCTTTTCTGGGAGCCTTTTCTTTTGAGTAATATTTTATTTGGGGAAATGAAGAGCGGGGAGTTTGATTCTTTCCCAGAGCAGGTTAGTGGGTGGGGAGGGAATGGGGATTTTGCAGTATCCTTCCCCTGTCATGCCCACCAAACCATGCCTCGCTCACCAAGCCACGCCCACAGAACCGGTAGTAAAATTTTTTGAAACCCACCACTGGCATGCATGTGTGTGTATGTGTGCGTGCATGCCTGTGCATGCCAGAGCACTGGAAATGCCAGAGCACATGCCAGAGCACTGGAAATCCACATGCATGCCTATGTTTTGACTGTTTTGGGGGCCATTTTCAGGTTGTTTTTCAGGCTGTTTTGGGCCATTATTCGGCCAGAAAACAGCTCAAAAGCCTGCAAAATGCTCAGAAAATGGCTTAAAAAATGGCCTGAAATATTCCCCCAAAATGAGGTGTAAAAAAATGGGGGGGGAGGGGAAACAGCCCCTCCAAAAAAACCAGCCAGAAAACAGCCTATTTTTGGCCGTTTTTGGTCATTTTTGGGGCTGTTTTCAGACCATTTTCTGATGCTCCGGCACCTGCGAAGACCAGCTGGCTGGTGTGCATGTGTGCACCAGAAACCAAAAGAGCAGCTGGAGATGGCACATGTGCCCACAGAGAGGGCTTTGCGTGCCATCCCTTGGGAGTTGGACTAGAAGACCTCCAAGATTGTTTCCAACTCTGTTATTCTCTTATTCTGTTAAAATGTTGCTTGGGACATGGAGAAATGCTAGATGAATGCTGAGCTGGGCATCTCCTCTCTAATGCTTGTGGTAGCCAAGTGGCTGTCTTGATAATTGCACTTTAGCCTAAAGGTCATAGACGTATTGATAGCCAGAGATCAAAATGCCATCACTTTTCATAAATTATGCGTCTGCCTTTAAGTTAATGGATCCGGGGTAAGATAAAAAAGACCCCACTATGATCAGAAGAGAAAATGCTAGAGCAGATGTTTTGTGGTTCATATACTGCAGTTCATGTTCAAAATTGGTCTGTAATACATGGGAAATGCTAATTCTGAGTATACTTTGCAAAGCATGAGTGCAACCACTTAGTGATACATTGTGGTATTCAGAAAGATAAACAGCCAAACATTCTCTTCTCTATATTCTTAGATCTCCATCAAACCAGTAGCTCTCAATTCAGTTGTGGACAAAACCTACAATAAAACATACAAAACATGCTCCAATTAGCCCACATTGCCTACCCATAGATTTAGGAGCTGTTTAGACAATTAGAGAAAAATATTTTTTGCTTATCCCACCATTCATATAAATGGATGACTACCCTCCTCAGATTACCTTTGCTATATTTGATTATAGAACAAGAATGTACCCAAAATCGAGGTAATTGATAAAAAAGGCAATTGAAAGGCAGAAGATTTAGAGGTTATTCTAAATTAAAATTGTATTAATGGATGTTGACCTAGAATGCAGAGTCTAATTAAAGAAAATGTCAAAAGTATCCAAAAGGCATAATGTGGTTAATAAACAAGATCAAAAAGGCTATTAGAGGCACAAAGATTTAGTTTATTCTTACCTCTTGAGTCAGTCGGCTTTGAAACTTTTCTTCAATTTTTACTGTGTTTCTTTACCTCATCTTTCCATACTGGTTCTTCCTTAGCTGCTCTGACATCTTTGCCTACGGTTATAACTTGAGGTAGATTATTGAAAAGTAGCTTCTTTCATCAGAATTGATCAGATCTTTCTAATCATCTAGAATGAGTGGTCATGATTCACTCCAGGATAGGTTCCAATTTTTCATTGGAAGCTGCTGTTCATTAAAGTGAACTTTTGTTTCATTTTCTGGGGTAGTGAGAGATGAGTGGCAACAAGGTCACTGGAGATGGGGGCAGGGGGGTCATGCAGTGGTGGGATTCAGCCAGTTCGCACCACTTCGGGAGAAACGGTTGATAAACTTTCTGAGCTGTTTGGTGAACTGGTTGTTGAAAGAAATCATTAGGGCAGAGAACCGGTTGTTCAATTATTTGAATCCCACCATTGGAATCATGTAATAGAAAGCAGAGAGTTGATCAAGAGGACTAGTGAAGTCAAGAAAGAGGAGACTTGATAGTAGATATCTTTGTAGGAGAAAGGTAATAATGGTTGCAGAAATTGGGTATATTTAGTGAAAAGAAGAAATAGGGGTGCCATGATAACAGTGTTCCAATATTTGAAGGGTTGTCCCAAAGAAGAGGGGTTCAACCTGTTCTTCAAAGCACCAGAAGACAAGCAATGGATGGAAACTAATCAAGGAGAGAAGCAGAAATTTCCTGACAGTGAGAACAATGAATCAGTGGAAAGGCCTGCTCCAGAAGTGGTGGGTGCTCCATCTCTGGGGATTTTAAAGAAGAGATTGGACAGCCATTTGTCTGGATTCGTATACAGTCTCCTTCTAGTCCAACCTCCTCATGGACAGGGGGTTGGACTGGAAGACCTCCAAGGTCCCTCTGTTATTATGTTCAAAACAATGTTGATGTTTCACAAGCCATTATGGTTGACCAACTAGGATTTTCCTTTCTGAGGCAGAATTTTATCCCCTTTCCCGATTAGGATTTATTTATTTTACATATTTCTGTACTTCCACGATAAAAAAAAAACCTTGATATCTTACATGGTCTATATAGAAACTTTTGCCTCCATTGAAAATATAACAATTGAAATACCCAGGATAGGAGGTTCTACAAAATAATAATAATGACAAAAATGTACATAGCACTGTAATTGATATTTTCCCCAACAATATAGCAAAAATATATAGGAAACATCTACACATTCTGTGGAATATGCCTATGTCTGTTTGAATACAGGTAGCCAGAATAACGAAGTTGGGACCTTGTAGGTCATCTAGTCTCACCCCCCCCTATCCAAGCAGGAGACTCTGCACCATTTCTGACAGATGGCAGTCCAGTCTTTTCTTGAAAGCTTCCAGTGATGAATCTCCCAAAACTTCTGAAGGCAAGCTGTTTCATTGGTTGATTGTCCTTGGCTTATGACCACAAATGAGCCCAATATTTATGTTCCTAAGTGAGCTTTGCCCTCTTTTACAACATTTTTGCCATAATTGTTAAGTGAATCATGTGGTCATTAAGCAAATCTGGCTTCCCCCAACCAGTTGTCAAGCACCCCAATTTTGATCACATGAGCATGGGGATTTTGCAATGATTATAAATGTGTAAACCAGCCATAAGTCACTTTTTCAGTGCCGTTATAACCTCAAATGATTACTAAATGAATGATTGTAAGATGAGAACTACCTACAGTTCTTTCTACAGTTAAACCTCCTCTGTTGCAAGATATTCCAATCTTTATATTTAGTTGGATCTTCAAAATGGCAGAACTAAAGTCTCATCCTGCCCAACAGTTGAGGATGGAAGGCATTGTGCATTTTGCACTGTTTAACACTGTGATTTACACAGTTTTAAGGCCAGCATTTTGGTTTTTCTATCCCTAAGTTTTTCCTTTTTGAGTTCTTGGGCTATTTATGATAGACTATAACACTTTTGTAGAATGAGTAGTGTTCATCTCATCTGCATGTCAGATATAGTCTCAAAAACAGCATTTTCCCACTCATGGTAAGTGCTCTTGATTATTCTCCTTTTAAGCTTTTGATCTGCTCATGCAAGTCCCTGTCTTTCCTAAAATCTCATTAGTTTTCAGTTTGTCCTTTGCCCTCAACTGTCTTCATTTGTCAAGCCACAAATTCCTATGGGCTTAAGCCTTTTTATGATCTTACTTGGTCAATTACTGAGTGAATGCTGAGATACTGAGTAGATTCTTCTTCTTCTTTTTTATCTGCCCTTTTCTTTTTTTCTTTTCCTGCTGCTGCTCTTGCTCCTTCACATCTTCTCCTCCTTCCTCCTCACCTCCTCCTCCTGATTGTCTCTCTTCTCCTTCTCCTCCTCTTCCTCCATTCTTTTTCCCCTCCTTCTCCCCCTTTCTTTTGTCTCCCTTCTACTTCTCCTCCTTCTCCTTTTATCCCTCCTTCTCTTCCTCCTTCCCCTCCTGATCCCCCTTTCCTTCCCCATTCTTTCATCCCTCTCTTCTGCTACTTTGAGATGCTGGGGTTTAGATTCAAAGTCATCATCCAAAGTGGATGTTCTTTCATGGAGCTCTCCTTTGTTAAAGTAGGAATCGAAGCCTTTCCTGCTACTACTCTCTATAACCCTTAAGTGCTTCTTGAAACAACAACTTTATCCAGCGCTTGTCTTCCTGCTAAAAATCAGAATAAATAAAGCAGAGGCTTTTCCAGTGGGAATGTTTGGTTCTGAGACCTGGACACTGAACAAGATAGAAAAATAATAAGCATCTGAAGGATTTAAAAGATTAAGGATTTAAAAAATGGGATTATTCAACTTGAAAATATAAACATATTTTTTTTTACAGTTTATTCAGCATAGTAAAGTAAAACAAACAGGCTGGTGAAATGTGTGAACCTGGCTTGATTATATGCCAAGAGAAAATAGAAAATGTCTGATTGAAGGATACCCAGTTAAGCCAACAGACTAAATTTTGAACAACCATTAGAAATGGTCCTCAAAATCTGCACAATTTGAAATCTCAGAATTCTACCATCTGCTATTGGCAACATTATATTAGAAAAGCTAGGGATTTTTTCCTACCATTTTTAATTTTTAGTTTAATGATCTTGTTAAGGAATAAACTTATGCAAGTTTGAAGTTGCTACTTTTGCTATGGATGGTGAAGGACTAAAGTTTCCTCTCTTCTTTCTGCACTGAATTGCTCAGCATCTCTTCCCCACATCATTCCTTCTCTTAGGGTTTTTTGTTAAGTGACACAGTTCTTAAGTGAATCTGGCTTCCTCGTTGACTTTGCTTTACAGAAAGTCACAACATGAGATCATGTGACACTGCAACCATCATAAATACAAACCAGTTGCCAGGTGTCTGAATTTTGATCATATGACCATAGGGATACCACAATGGTCATAGGTGTGAAACATCGCTATAAGTCACTTTTTTCAATGCCATTGAAACTTCAAATTACAATTATAATTTGAGGACTACCCGTACTATGATTTTACACTTTTTGTTCAAGATAAAGTAACACTAATAAAGCATACAAACAAAGTACTGTATTTTCCGGCGTATAAGACGACTGTGCGTATAAGACGACCCTCCTCAGAGCCATTTAAAGCTCGTCAGAGCCTTATGGGCTGGTCTGCCTGGTTACAGGAGAATGAGACCCGGTGTATAAGACGACCCCCGACTTTTGAGAAGATTTTTGTGTGTTAGAAAGTAGTCTTATATGCAGGAAAATACAGTACATTGTTTTCATAATATTAAAAAAGGGGGAAAGTGAGTTTTTCATCTTAGTAACATTGTGTCTGCAAAGTTATTGCTTATAAATATTAGGAAAAGAGGAAAGGGTGAAAATATCTATCAAAATTATATAGATAAATATTTGTTTTCAACTTTCCCCTTTTTTATTTTCCAACCAATTTGCAGTGTTTTTCAATATAAACTTTTTAAAATTATTATTATTTTTATTAATTAGATTTGTATACTGCCCTTCTCCCAAATGCATTAATGCATTGTAAGCCGCCCTGAGTCTCCGGAGAAGGGTGGCATATAAATCAAATTTACAAAATTTACAAACGGGACTCAGGAACAAATTTTAATAAATTTATTCCAAATACAGGTAGCCCTCGAATTACAACCGCAGTTGTGCCCAACATTTCAATTCTTAAGTGAAACGTTTGTTAAATGAGTGTTTTCCCATTTTACAACCTTCCTTGCCACAGTTGTTAAGTGAATCACTGCAGTTGTTAAGTTAATAACATAGCTGCTAAGTGAATCTGGCTTCCCCATTGACTTTGCTTGTCAGAAGGTCACAAAAGGTGAGATCACATGACCTTTGGAATCGTTTGCCAAGCATCTGAATTTTGATCATGTGACCATGGAGATGTTGCAACGGTTGTAAGGGTGAAAACGGTTATAAGTCACTCTTTTCAGGGCTTTTGTAATTTTGAATGGTCACTAAATGAACTGTTGTAAGTTGAGGACTATCTGTGTAATTGTATTTGCCTGCTGGGTAATGTAACTACTTTCAGGATTTTGGCGTCTTTTTCAGATAATCCTCCAATTATGATGGCAATTGAGACTAGAATTTCCATAACTAAATGACACAATCAAAGTATTGCTTGGTAATGAATTTAGGTAACTGAATCTGACAGTCATAAGGCGACTTCTGACAGCTTCCCATATCACTGGGGAAGCCAGCGGGAAATTGCAAGTCCCAGGCTGACAGACAAATAAATGGATGCTGTGAAGTCAAGGAAAAAGTGAAGGAAGGTGAGAAATGTTGTATAATAATAACAACAACAACAACAATAACAACAACAACAATTTTATTTCTATACTGCCCCTCTCCTGGAGGACTCGGGGCAGTGCACAGCCTAATTAAAAGCACAAGACAAACAACAATTTAAAAATTAAAAATATTAAATAATTTGGCTCAATATAAACCCCAAATTTAAAAATCCCAGATTAAAACCAATTTAAAAAATCTTCATATTGATAGCTCGGCCTGGCGGAACAAAAAGGTTTTGAGGGCACAGCGGAATACACGGAGGTCAGAAATCTTACGTAATTCTGGGGGCAGTTCATTCCAGAGTGTAGGAGCTCCCACAGAGAAGACCCTCCCTCTGGGTGTCGCCAGCCAACATAATTTGGCTGATGGCACCCTGAGAAGACCCTCTCTGTGGGAGTGGTCTGGCCATTGGGAGGCTACTGGTGGCAGGAGACGATCTCGAAGATAACCCGGTCCGATGCCATGGAGCACTTTAAAGGTGGTAACCAACACCTTGAATCGCACCCGGAAGACCACTGGGAGCCAGTGCAGCTCATGCAGGAGGGGGGTTACATGAGCACAACGGGTTGCGCCAATAACCACCCGCGTGGCCGGTACAAGCATGCAAGAGGGTATGCAAGAGGCACTGTGTTGGCCAGGGGGGATTTGAGGGGGTTGCAAGGTGTACTCAAGGGTGCAAGGGATGTGCAAGAGGCATGGTAAGGTTCAGGAAGGGTATCAGGGTATACAGAGATGCTGGTGAGGTGCAGTGGAAGTTAGGGAGGGTGTGAGAAATTATGAGGGTGCAAGGCATGTACAAGAGAAGTAACACAGAGAAGAGAGGATGCAAAGGAGTGCACAAGTGTGTGAGGTAGTGGTGAAATCCAAACTTTTTTACTACCAGTTCTGTGGGTGTGGCTTGGTGGGCATGGGGTGGCTTGATGGGCATGGCAGGGGAAGGATACTGCAAAATCTCCATTTCCACCCCACTCCAGGGGAAGGATACTGCAAAATCCCCATTCCCCCCACTCCTGGGGAAAGGATACTCCAAAATCTCCATTCCCACCCCACTCTGGGGCCAGCCAGAGGTGGTATTTGCTGGTTCTCCAAACTGCTCAAAATTTCTGCTACCGGTTCTCCAGAACCTGTCAGAACCTGCTGGATTTCACCCCTGGCGTGAGGGAAGCTCAGGGTGTGTGTGTGGTGGTATCTGAGTGATTGGTGTGGCACAAGTGAGTTTAATAAATTGCAACCTTCCCTGCCAGCTTCCCCACTGATTTTTTGGGGAAGCCAGCGGGGAAGTTACAAATGACAATCATGTGATCTTGGAGTGCTACAACTTCGTCATAAGTGCAAACCGGTTGCCATGCTGGGATGGCCAGAACTCTGTGGATGAGTTGTAACCATCATTTGTTCAGTGCTGTTGTAACTTTCAAAGGTCACTGAGTGAATGGTTGTAGATAGAGGACTACCTGTAATTCCAGTCTTTCCACAGATAAATTGTGAAATTGTAGCCAAATCCTTTATCCTCTGTCTATCCTCTCAACTGTCTTTGTTCTAATCCTGCTGCAGTTTTCCACGAGAGGCCATTTTATGTGTAATATTCTGTTGAATAAAAATTGATTTAAAATGAAACCTAATCTACTTTGCAAATAAATAAATAAATTTCTGATGTCATTAAAAAACAACCACATGGTTTAAAAGACAGTCTGAGTCTAGCAATCGGACCAGTGAAAGCTTACCTTGGAAAATAAATTGCAATACTTTATCTGAAAAAAATCTTTCTGGTCTGATCACTCCACCTCACCATCTTTAACCATTCCCCACCTTAAGCCCTACTGTGTTTTAAGATGGGAATAGGAGTCCCTGCGATTTTATTCCACTAATTTTTTTTTAAATTTGATTTACATGCCACCCTTCTCCGGAGTCTCAGGGCGGCTTACAATGCGTTAATAGCCTTCATACTTTTATATATTTATACCAAGTCAGCTTATTGCCCTCACAAACTGGGTCCTCAATTTACCCACCTTAGAAAGGATGGAAGGCTGAGTCAACCTTGAGCCTGGCTAGGATTGAACTCGCAGAAATTGCAGGCAGCTGGATTTTAATTGCTGCCTTTAGTAGGAGGCATTAGCCCCCTACGCTACTCAGATTCTTGTTGTTGCCAACTCTAGGGAGTAGTGCTCATTTCCATTTCAAGGCCATTGAGCCAGCGCTGTCCGAAGACATTTCCGTGATCCTGTGGCCAGCATGACATCATGGAACGCTGTTACCTTCTCACCAAAAGGATACCAATTTATCTACTCACATTTGCATGCTTTCAGTCTGGTAGATTGGCAAGAGCTGGGTTGAGAACCCCATCGTGTGGAGCTCGGGTCTCGAACCTGGGCTGCTTGCTTTCCAGTCGACAGGCCCTGGGTCTTAACCGCTGAGCCACAGCATGGCCCTTTAAGATGGGAATGCAGTGTATTATTAATTGCATGACACATTTACATCCCATTTGAATAAAACACGAGGTAAAATTACAAAATATGAAATATAAAATATAAATGTATGTCCAGATTCCAGGTATAATTTTAGTTTCACTTGTCCCAGCCAGGAAATCAGCAAATGTCCCCTTATACGCTCTGTTTTGGCATTCTGACACCATCTTTTTAAAAAAAAAAATAAATAAATTGATTTATATGCTGCCTTTCTCCGGAGACTCAGGGCGGCTTACAGTGCGTTAAGCAATAGCCTTCATACTTTTGTATATTTATATTTCTACAAAGTCAGCTTATTGCCCCCAACAAACTGGGTCCTCAATTTACCCACCTTATAAAGGATGGAAGGCTGAGTCGACTTTGAGCCTGCCTGGGATTGAACTCGCAAGTAATTACAGCAGCTGGATCTTAAATGCTGCCTTTGATTGGATAGTTTGGATATTGGATAATTTGTTTTTCAACCCCACTGTCACAATTTTGTGATGGAATTTGGGGAATGCAGAAAGTGTGTTTCCCAACCTGGCTTTAGGATTTAGCAAATAGCATGAAACAAGCCGTCATACTAAACCAAGGTATAGTTTAGATGTTTGGGCATAGTAGGTTATGTAGTATTCTGATTAAGAATTATGCATCTTAAGCAAACATACTGACCTCTGTAAGGCTGGATTTTGGTTTTTTAGCTGAGCAGATTTCTAGGGAAGTTGAGAACTCTGCCTTGCCTCCCTGTTCTTTAGCATTCAGCTTTCTGGGAAAATTAAAAATGAACCTGGCACAGGATGGACTTCTTTGAAAAATATTGATCCAGCAATAGAGGCTTTGCCAGAAGTCACTTCCTTGCTTTGCCTTTTTTGGTTAGGCTAAGGGAGAAAGATGTTGTATAGATAGTCCTCAATTCATTTAGTGACTGTTCGAATGACAACAGCACTGAATAGAGTGATTTATGACAATTTCCCACACTTATAGCCTCCCAGCATGATGACATAACCACAGTTATAGGTGTTTGGCAACTAGCATGTGTTTCTGACGGTTGAAGGGTCATGTGATCACGTTTTGCGACCTTCCAACAGACAAAATCAATGAGGAAGCCAGATTCATGTAACAATTAGGTTACTAACTTAACAATTGCAGTAATTCACTTAACAACTATGGCAAGAAAGGCCATAAAAATGGGACAAAAGTCAATTAACAAATGTCTCACATAGCAACAGAAATGTTGGGCCCAATTGTGGTTGTAAATTGAGGATTACCAGTAGTGGGTTATGTTACCAGAGGCTGCCAATCAAAAAAAGGGACCATTGGTGCATTCATAGAATAAGCTGCCACCTTGATTAGGAAAAATATCCATGGAACACAGTTGTCCATGAAAGGAAGTTCAGATATGGATCACAAGTGCAGGTGGCTTCTTACCTTTCCTCATAAATTGCTTGTTTCGAGGATTGCCAAGAGTAAAGGTTTTGCCGTTTTGGGATGTTAGCCATGCAAACAGATCTGAGAGGAGTTAATGAATGTAATGGATATTGTTGTGGCAAAATCGCTCCTCAAGAAGAGGTTTCATAGGTGGTGATGGAGGAAATAGTGGGTGAAATTATAGTTAAGAGCCTTGGTGGCGCAGCAGACTAAAGCACCGTTAAGTAACACCAGCTGCCTGCAATGACTGCAAGTTCGAATCTCACCAGGCTCAAGGTTGACTCAGCCTTCCATCCTTTCGAGGTAGGTAAAATGAGGACCCGGATTGTGGAGGCAATAAGCTGACTTTGTATAAAAAAAGAACACCGCTTAGGGGGCGGGGGAAAACCCTAAGCAGGTATATACAAAAGTATGAAGGCTATTGCTTAACGCATTGTAAGCTGCCCCGAGTCTCCGGAAAAGGGTGGCCAATAAATTGAACCAATAAAAGAATGAATGAATGAATGAATGAATGAATGAATGAATGAATGAATGAATAAACAAACAAACAAACAAACAAACAAACAAACAAATAAATAAATAAGTCCTTGACTTAGGACCTCAATTGAGCCCAAAATTTCTGTTGCTAGGTGAAGCAGTTGTTCAATGCCTTTTGTCCCACTTTACAACTTTTCTTGCCATAGTTGTTAAGTGAATCACTGTAGGTATGAAGTTAATAACCCAGTTGTTAGTGAATCTGGCTTACCCCCATTGCCTTTGCTTATCAGAAGATCCCAAAAAGGGATCACATGAAACCCCCTACCCCACCCCCCCTCAGGACACTTTGTCATAAAGATAAACCAGTTGCCAAGTGCCCAAATTTTGATCTCATTGACCATGGAAATGCTGCAACAGTTGTACGGGTGAAAAACGAACATAAGTCAGTGCGCATCAATGCGGTTGTAACTTCAAAAGTTCACTAAGTGAATGGTTGTAAGTGGATGACTACTTTCTGTCCTTGGATAGAAAGGCTCTCTACCCAAAATCAAAGGATATTGGTCTGCCTGTCTTACTCTCTCTCTCTCTCTTTGTTTCTTTCTATTCTTAGTCTTTATTTTCAGACAGCACTTCCCTCCACCTCACCAAAGCTGACTGAGGCTTGGGCATGTTGTGATTATTACTGTAAGCTTGCAGAGAAATTTGTTTGTGCATGTTTTGCTCCTCGGTGAACGGTGTGAGCTGTTAATTTAGAGCAGAGATGCATTGGGGATGTTGAGGTTAGGTTCTTTAAAGGGTTGGCAGGGCTGGGATTTGGGGAAAACAAGGATCTCTGGGCCATAGTAGGCAAGATACGATGTGCACAATTACCAGCCAAGTGAATAGCTCGGCAAACAATACTGTCAGTAGCAAAATGGGTCTCCATTCCCAGATGGGACAATGGGAGGTTAAAGACCCTGTTGTAGGGGCTTTATTTGATCCAGATCCAAGTGGCCTAGTTGCTACCGGCAGAGAGGAAACACTTCCTAGAGGCCCATCGGGATTAGAGCTAACCAGAATCAATATGTTAAAGTTAATGTATAGGGTTTTAAGCTACTGATCATAATGATAATTTTTTTTCTTCTTATCCCTATCCTGATAGCCAGCTCTATGGGAATGTATATATCTGGATCCAACATTGATTTGCTATGCTGTGCTACAATTTGCATTACATAAATAAATAATTTATAGACACCTTTTCTGGTACTCTTACACGCTTACATTTTAACTGAGGTTCATTTACCATTGTGCACCCCTAAGTTCGAATTAGCAGAATAACAGAATAACAAGTGTTGGAAGGGACCTTGGAGGCCTTCTTGTCCAACCCCCTGCTCAGGGAGGAAACCCATTTCAGACAAATGGTTGTCCAATCTTTTCTTCAAAATCTCTAGTGTTGGAGCATTAACGAATTCAAGCATTAGCAAAGATTAAATATTCTGCATTATTCCATGGAGTGTCTTATTGCTCACTTATATGTTCAATGACCCTCTGTGTTAAAACAAGTCCAAGTGTGGTCCTAATTTCCTTTGTTAAGCAAAGAGGTTGTTAAGTAATTTATGCTTGATTTTATGATCTTATTGTCAGGTTTTGAAGTCGTCTCAAATAAATTGCATTTCCAACGAAGTCTTTGATGAAAAAAAACTCTTATTTATTAAGCACGAACATTCTACTTCGACTCATCGCAGCCAACTCTGGCTTCCTTAGCCAAAACCCTCCTTTTCCTCTCCCCAGTCCTCTGCACTCATTGGCCATCTTCCCAGTCACTCTGCCCCTTATCTACTGCTCCCACTCAAAGGAATTTCCCCCCTCCCATTCCATCTCTTAGGTGATATTCTCTCCAGGGAAAATAAGTAGGTGTAGAGTCAACAGTCCCTTTCTATATGCCTCCGCTTCTCCTTCTTATGTCAGCATTAGAGTAAGTGCAGCGTGAAATGCTGACACTTATTTTGCCACAGTTGTTAAACGAATCACAATAGTTCAGCAAATTATGTGGCTGTTAAGCAGATCTTGTTTCTCCCATTGACTTTGCTTGTCAGAACTGGCTGGGAAGGTTGCAAGTGATGATCATGTGACAACCGCCAATAGATACTGCAAATTGCCAATTGCCAAGCATCTGTGATTTTGATCATGTGACTATGGGCCTGGTATGATGGTTGCAAATATGCGTTCCAGTTGTTCGTCACTTTTTTCAGTGCCATTGTAAATTTGAATGGTCACTAAACAAGTGGTTATATGTTGAGGACTATCTGTATAATATGAAATAAGATGAATTTTGCCAGAACTGTATGAAAACAAGAAAACCTTTATGTCCATCCAGTCTAAATTCCTGTCTCACTTCAAGCTTGTGGAATGGATCATAAATCCTGATTACTTTGGGATTTAGGTTTCAGAAAAAGCAGAATGTTCCCATTTCTTTTTCACTCTTTAAGATATTAGATAGGAAATGGAGGAGGTCTATAGAGCACTAAATGCAGAACAGTAGTACCACAGTACTTTAGGTGGGGGTAGGGGTTTGTTTCCTTTTGGGTTCTCTTCTTCATTTTGTCAGATGGCACAGAACTAAGAAGCTTTGAGCATCTGTAATCCACTTGTAGAGTAGTCACATGTGGAACACGTGACTTCTCCAATCCTTCAAATTTTTTAGGTGTTAGGTAAAATCAACACTGTTCCTTCCACAATTAATTAATTAATTAATTAATTTCTTTTTCTCTCCCTCTCTTTCCTCCCTTCTTTCCTCACTCTTCCCTCCCTCTCTCCCTCCCTCTCTTGTTTTTAAATTGTACTTTATGGAGGGAAATGAATTATACTGTTGTCCGCAAGGAGAAGGGCAGTAAATAATAATAATAATAATAATAATAATAATAATAATAATAATAATAATAATAATAATAATAATAATAATAATAATAATAATAAGCTTTCCTCACTCATATTTATGACAGTTTCAGTGCCCCAGAGAAATGTTATCTCCTTTGGTGACCTTCTGACAAGCGAACTCCACGGGGAAACAAGATTCACTTTACAACCATTTTATTAACTTAACGATTGTAGTGATTCACTTAACTATGGCAAGAAAAATTGTAAAATGGGGCAAAACTCACTTTACAACTGTTTTGCTTAGCAATAGAAACTTTGGGCTCAGTTGTGGTTGTAAATCAAGGACTACCTGTAAATGCTCCTGAAATATTGAATGGTAAGTTGCTGTGCGAATCTATGCGCCTTCAGATAATGTTCAATCATAATTCTCACTGGCAATCATAGTTGTTAAGGATATTCCATACAGCTACATCCAGTGGATTAATAACTGCATCCCGTAGTCCTTCCTTACGCAGAAGTAGGCTGCATTTCGTAGACCAGGAAATATAGTTTTTTCCATCCAGCCGGGTTATCATGGATATGCTGGATGACTGTTCTTGTGCCATCTTCACTTGGACAACAAACCAACATATACAGCTGTCTGAATATAGTACTGTGTATTCACACCAACTTTCAGTGCTCTGGGCCCATAATCAATGTTAAGGATATTCTTGGCTCATATGGGTTATTGAGCAGAGTACCCCTTGGGTATGCACATGAAAGCGGCTAAGTGTGAATAACCACAGTTAATATACTGACACACTGAGTTGTGGTAATCTTTTACTTTTTAGAAAAAAGTAAAGCAAAGTCCAATAACAATCCAAGTCATACACAGATAAGGCGATAGTTAAAATATCAATTCAGGGATATTCCAAGTACAAAGTCTTCTTACCAGTTGTTGTCATTACACAATAAAACAGTTCTTCTTGAGTTTCAAAGAGGAACAAGTTCAGTATTAAAACATTCCATAAATAGTAGAAAGCAACAAGTAGCAATGATCAAACAGTGATCATACAGAGAGAACAGGTAAAGAGTAACAGCAAATAAGCAGATAAAATGGTGTAGTGTCCCCCAAGCCATGATTCAAGCTTCTCCTTAAGTACATTGGCTACGGAGCTTAGCCAATCAGAATACAGGATGATGCAATATAGTCTTAAAGCAATATAATACCTTTTGACAAACATGTATTGATAGTTTATATATTGCCTGACCAACTAGTTAGACAATAGCCATTTCCTAACAATAGTTCAGCTGTACTGAACCTGTAGGCATCATAGAATCTCCATGCCTAATAATGTATAGTCCTCAACCATAAATGGGACCAGAATTTCTAAGCAATGCAATGTTAAGTGAATTGTGTCCCATTCAATGATTTGGTTGCCATGAAGGGTTTTTTTATCAGGGCAACCTGGTCTACCCAAATATGGGATGGAACATCCTGCTTCCGCTTTTGCCTTTCAGCCCCAATCCAGGAGCCTTTGCAGGCAGTCGCTTTCGCGACAAACTACTTTTGTGTTAAATTTATATTACTGACAATAAATACATAACCATGGTTGTTAACTGAATCACTGCAGTTATTAAGTGAATTCTATGGTTGTTAAGCGAATCCAGCTTCCCCAGTTGTCTTTGCCTGTCAGAAGCTGGCTGGGAAGGTCACAAATGGTGATCATGTGACCCTGTGATGCTGAAACCATCTTAAATACATTTTGATTGCCAAGCGCCCTTATTTTGACCCAATGACCACGGGGGATGCTGCAACTGTCCTAGGTGTGAGGACCAGTTGTAACTCGCTTGTTCAGTGCCATTGTAACTCTGAACAGTCGCTAAACAAATGATTGTAATTCAAGGACCACCTCTGTATTTCAATCCATGCAAACCAATAAGGGATCATTTGTCCAAACCATAAGCAGGAATCAGAACCACCACGTTTCAACTTGATTTGGCTTGAGTTTCATTTGGGGACCTTATCTTATGTGTGCATCTCACAAGGAAAAGTGCAAAGTGTGGACAGCAGGCACGGCCAATCTGGTGCCTTTCTGGGTCCCAGAAGTGTCAGAGACTATTATTTATTTATTTACAACTAATCCTTGACTAGAGGGACACGGTGGCTCAGTGGCTAAGACATTGAGCTTGTCAATCAAAAGGTGGGCAGTTCAGCGGTTTGAATCCCTAGCGCCGCGTAACGGGCTCCCATTATTTGTCCCAGCTTCTGCCAACCTAGCAGTTCAAAAGCACGTAAAAAATGCAAGTAGAAAAATAGGGACCACCTTTGGTGGGAAGGTAACAGCGTTCCGTGCACATTTGGCGTTGAGTCATTTCAACCACATGACCACGGAGATGTCTTCAGACAACGCTGGCTCTTCAGCTTTGAAATGGAGATGAGCACTGCTCCCTAGAGTCAGGAACAACTTAGCACGTATGTGTGAGGGGAACCTTTACCTTTATTTTATTATTTATTTTATTTTATTCATCATATTTCTATGCCGCCCACTCTCCGAGGACTCTGGGCGTCTTACAACAATCGACAGTATACTAAATAGCATATCTCCCCCAACAATCTGGGTCCTCATTTTACCCACCTCGGGAGGATGGAAGGCTGAGTCAACCTTGAGCCAGTGAGATTTGATCCGCTGATCTGCTGAACTAGCAGTCAGCTGAAATAGCTGCAGTACTGCACTCTAACCACTGTGCCACCTTGGTTCATTTACCTTATGATTGTTTTCACACTTGTGACTATTGCAGCATCCCTGTGGTCACGTGTTCTAAATTCGGACACTTGGCAACTGACTCATATTTATGACGGTTGCTGGTGTCCTGAGATCATGTGATCAGCTTTTACGACCTTCTGACAAGCAAAGTCAGTTGGGAAGCCAGATTCGCTTCACAACCTTGTTACTAACTTAATGAAAGAAATGATTCACTTAACAACTGTGGCAAGAAAGTTCATAAAATGGGGCAAAACTCAGTTAACAAATGTTTCATTTAGCAACAGAAATTTGTGACTCAGTTGTTTGTTGTAACTCGAGAACTTCCTCTATCTATCTGTCTATCTGCCTGCCTGCCTGCCTGCATGCATGCATGCCTACCTATATCTATATTTATGTCTGTCTGTCTGTCTGTCTGTCTGTCTGTCTGTCTGTCTGTCTGTCTATCTATCTATCTATCTATCTATCTATCTATCTATCTATCTATCTATCTATCTATCATCTTTATCTATATCTATATCTATATCTATATCTATATCTATATCTATATCTATATCTTATAATTTATAATCTATCTATCTATCTATCTATTTATCTATCATCTCTCTTTATCATTATCTATCTATCTATCTATCTATCTATCTATCTATCATCTCTGTCTATCATTATCTATCTATCTATCTATCTATCTATCTATCTATCTATCTATCTATCATCTATCTATATCTATATCTATATCTATATCTATATCTATATCTATATCTATATCTATATCTATATCATAGATATCATATCATAGATATAGATATAGATATAGATATAGATATAGATATAGATATAGATATAGATAGATAGATAGATAGATAGATATATCTATATCTATATCTATATCTATATCTATATCTATATCTATATCTATATCTATATCTATATCTATATCTATATCTATATCTATCTATCTATCTATCTATCTATTTATCATCTCTCTCTTTCTCTCTATTATATCTGCCTGCCTGCCTGCCTGCCTGCCTGCCTGCCTGCCTGCCTGCCTGCCTGCCTGCCTATCTATCTATCTATCTATCTATCTATCTATCTATCTATCTATCTATCTATCTATCTATCTATCTATCTATCTATCTATCTATCTCTATCTATCTATCTATCTATCTATCTATCTATCTATCTATCTATCTATCATCTCTCTCTATGATTATCTATCTATCTATCATCTATCTATCTATCTATCTATCTATCTATCTATCTATCTATCTATCTATCTATCTATCTCTATCTCTATCTCTCTCTCTATCTATCTATCATCTATCTATCTATTTGTTTATCATCTCTCTCTTTCTCTCTATTATATCTGTCTGCCTGCCTGCCTGCCTGCCTGCCTGCCTGCCTGCCTGCCTGCCTGCCTGCCTGCCTGCCTGCCTGCCTGCCTGCCTGCCTGCCTATCTATCTATCTATCTATCTATCTATCTATCTATCTATCTATCTATCTATCTATCTATCTATCTATCATCTATCATATCGATCAAATTTATTGGCTACCCATCTTACCACAAGGTAATGCTAGGGGACTTACAATATAAAAAAAAACACTATATAAATAGGATACTGCAAAATTGTAAAATATAAAATACAAAATGCGATAGTTAAAAAATGGGTGGGTGGAGGGGAATAGGATGAGCAAGTTTGGGCAGTGGGATCTGATATTAATTTATTAGCCATCTCCAACATGAACCGTCTCCTTTGGAGACCCCAAGCCAACTGGCAGAGCCAGGTCTGCAGGATCGTTCCGAAGGGAAAGAGGGTTGTTGAGGAAGACTAATATACAGAAATAAAGAGAGAGAACTAGAATAAAAGAACAGCAACTTGCACCTTGTGTCTTATTGCTTAACGCATTGTAAGCCGCCCTGAGTCTCCGGAGAAGGGCGTCATATAAATCGAACCAATAAATAATAAATAAATAAATAAATAAATAAATAAATAAATAAATAAATAAATCTATTGTATATAAAAAAGGGGAGGGGCAGGGGATGTGGAGGAAGTTCTTTTCCTTTTGATGTGCCTCCAATCAATAATCACATAACGAGCCTCTCATAAAACAAAGTTGGAACAAGAAGAGCCTGCTTTGCGAACGACCCCTTCAGCTGAGTCAATACATGTTATCTTTATCACGCTGGGACAGGAAAAGCTTTATTTGCTGACAAATCTCTGGGTGTTGTGAGAAATAATGGTTGTGAATTATCTCGAACCGATAGCTGCGCAGCAGGGTGATGGGCCTTGTGACAAAATGGTTTTAGAAGCACCATCTGGCAGCAAACACCCAAGGAGAGGAGCCTGAAGGATCCCCCATGTACAATTTCTACAGAGTTTGAGTCACTATGAAGTAAAGGAGATGGAGTAAACTGGCTTCAATGTCGAGGATGGTGCTGCTTTGCATAAAAAAGAAATTTGCTTGCTGAAAATTTTTATTGTGGACCAAAACACTTGTATCAGTCCACATCAATGGTGGGTTGCTACCGGTTCTGCCCGATTCGGGGGAGCCAGTAGTGGAAATCTTGATAGGAGAGCGAACCGGTTTGCTCCGAACGTCATTTGGGTCCTCCCCCCCGCCCCCGTGCTATTTCTTTTGTTTTTAACTCAGCTGTCAGGTGCAGCAGAGTGGATTGCCATGCCTCAGCTGTTTTTTTACTCAATGCACATGCGAAGCTAGCATGCATGTGGCGATCGTGTGCAAAGCACGTGCACGATGCGAACCAGTGGTGAAGCTGGTTAGAACCCACCACTGGTCCACATGCTCTTTAAGGGGTGGGGAGGAAGGTATAATTTCCCTGCATAACATTGCTTTGGATTGCGTTGGATGTGAGATGGGTAGCATATAAATTTATTAAACAAATAAATAAAACAGTAAGAAGTTCGAATTGTTTGCAGGGCTTGGCTCCACGAAAGTCCTGGTTTTCATGTGGTCTCTTGAGAAAGTTATTTGTCCACCCTTGGTCTACTACACTGATTTAAAATTGCAGAGTAAAGGAGGGGTGCGAATTGGAGAACAGGTATAAATTGCCTGTTTTCCTGAAAGTTTTCTTCTCTTCCAGAAGGCTACATTTTCTATTTAATTCTCAAGTTGAATGACTTTTGATTGTGTTTTTGAGATTTTTTTTTTTTTTGTTATTGCGAAGTTGGAAGGGGTGAGTATCAGTGATGTTATTATTTTTTATTCCGGCACACATATTTGAATCACTCTGAATCACATCTCAATCCGTGGACATATCTGAATCACTGTGTGGTCATCTTAGCTGCTCAAAATTGGATTATAAGAAAATCTAGGAAGATTTCCTTAGGCTGAATTGAAATAAGAATAACAGAGCTGGAAGGGACCTTGGAGGTCTTCTAGTCCAACCCTCTGCTAAGGCAGGAGACCCTACTTATTTCAGGCAAATGGTTGTCCAGTCTCTTCTTAAAAACCTCCAGTGTTGGAGTACTTATAACTTCTGGAGGCAAGCTGTTGCACTGGTTAATTGTTCTCACTGTTAGAAAATTTCTCCTTAATTCTGGGTTTCTTCTCCTCTTGATTAGTTTCCATCCATTGTTTCTTGTCTTGCCTTCCTATGCTTTGGAAAATAGGTTGACGTGCCAAGAAGAGCCAAGATTGAAGAAATAGCTGTAATGAAAAGTAGGGCATTCACACATCCCCTTGTCCATGTTGCCATTAAAGTAAGTCCAGAAGTACATGAAAAAGTTTCTGCCTTCTTTCTTTCAATCAGAAACTCAAATGCAATCTATTTTCCATTAACTTTGAAGAGCAATGGTTAAAAAGGAAGCCAAATAAATGTTTTTGGCATGGTTGTCAGATCTAATGAGTTCTACTTACCTACATTTCCTCCCCCTCTCCCTTTTTTCTTTTTCAGGGTTTTGTTTTGTTTTATTTTATTTTATTTTTTTCATAATTAGGAGTAACGGCCAGAACAAAGAAAAATCAGGATGAAAAGATGGCTGACTTCTTGTTACCACTGGGTACTAACAACTTTCACCGGTTCACGCCCGAATCGTTATCAGAGATTGAAAAGCGGATCGCGGCAAAGATTACAAAGGATACCAAGCAGGAATATAGAGAGCAGTCGGGAGAGGAAGAAAAATTACGGGCACAGTTTGACTTGCAGGCATGCAAGAAGTTGCCAGACATCTATGGGTCTCCCCCATCTGAGCTCATCGGAGAACCACTGGAGGACATTGACCCCTTCTACCGAGATCATAAGGTCAAATCTGTCACCTCCGCCTTTATGATTAAGAATAATGAAAGGGAATGAGGTAGAAGGATATTTTTCACAGGAAATAATTCCTTCCTGGATTAAGGATGTGAGAAGTGGTGGGGTTAAATTCCTGACATCTAAGATGGGTGGGGTCCAAACAGGAGCATCACAGTATTATCATTAATAATCATAATGTTGTCTATGTACAGGTAGTCCTTGACTTACAAACACAATTTTTGTTGCTGAGATGGTTGTTGTGAGCTTTGCCTCATTTTACGACCTTTCTTGCCACAGTTGTTAAGTAAATCACTGCAACTGTTAAGTTTGTAACGCAGTTGTTAAGTGAATCTGGCTTCCCCATTGACGTTGCTTCGTCAGAAGGTCATAAAAGGAGATCACATGTTCCCGGGACAAAACTATGTCATAAGTATGAGTCAGTTACCAAATGTTTGAATTTTGATCATGTGACCATGGGGGATCCTGCAATGGTCATAAGTGTGAAAAACGGCCATTTCGGTGCTGTTTTAACCGCAAACAGTCACTAAACAAATATTATAAATCAAGGGTTACCTGTATATGTTTACACTATTTCAAATAGAATTGGAGTTGGGAGTGGATATTGAATTCAAAAGGTGAAATATAATCTTAAAATGTCTGATTTATTATGCATCCTTATTTTGGAGAGCAATTCTTAAATCGTTTCCTGTACTTCAAGGCAATTTTTATATTAGATGCTCGTATTTGCAAGAAACATTAACCAATGATTGTGACACTAAACTAATAATCTGGCAAATAGAAATTCAGTAGATCTGGTGAATGGAGGAATTGGAAAGTACAAGAATAACTGGTGGAATTTATCTTGCCTCCACTGGTTTTGATAATGAAGCCATGGTGGCATTATTATTTTTTTGGTCTCAAGAAGACATGATCAGTAGAGAACAGAACAGAACAGAACAGAACAGAACAGAACAGAACAGAACAGAATGAGCCATGATGGCACAGTGTTAGAGTCCAGTACTGCAGGCTACTTCTGCTGACTGCTGGTTGCCTGTAATTTGGCAGTTCGAATCTCACCAGGCTCAAGGTTGACTCAGCCTTCCATCCTTCCGAGGTGGGTAAAATGAGGACCCAGATTGTTGGGGGCAAGAGGCTGATTTTGTAAACGGCTTAGAGAAGGTTGTAAAAGCACTGTAAAGTAGTATATAAGTCTAACTGCTATTGCTATTGCTATTGCTATTGCTATTGCTATTGCTATTGCTATTGCTATTGCTATTGCGAATAGAATAGAATAGAATAGAATAGAATAGAATAGAATAGAATAGAATAGAATAGAATAGAATAGAATAGAATAGAATAGAATAGAATAGAATAGAAAATATGGAATGGAATGGAATGGAATGGAATGGGAGTAGGAGTAGAGTAGAGTAGAGTAGAGTAGAGTAGAGTAGAGTAGAGTAGAGTAGAGTAGAGTAGAGTAGAATAGAATAGAATAGAATAGAATAGAATAGAATAGAATAGAATAGAATAGAATAGAATAGAATAGAATAGAATAGAATAGAATAGAATAGAATAGAATAGAATATGGAATACAACAGAACAGAACAGCTTTATTAGCCAAGTGTGATTGGATACACAAGGAATTTGTCTCTCAGTGTACATACAAACAACAAAGTAATATAATCATAATATACCAATAGTTGACGGTAAAGGGAAAGATGAGAAGGATAATGGTAATACAACCCTACTACATATAAAGAAGGAAGAGTACAGGTGGGGAAGAGGTTAATTCCTCTTGTTTAGTACTGTAAAATGTTTTGCATTACCCCACTTGATATGGACTTCCAATAGACCTTTTCTTTTTTTGTACTTCTGATCTTTTTGCTTATGCTTGATTTGGTCTTTAGCTTTCTGTGTCCTTAGGGTACTTTCTGATACTTTAGTTCCACTGAAAGATATAGTCTCCTTTCCCTTCCAAGATGCTGGATTGCAAACGATCTAGTTTTTTTTTGACCCAGTGAACCTTTGCATTAGCTTAGTCAATCAATACCAGATGCTTCAATGCCTTCAGGACTGCCCCCTCATTAATTTTTCACCTTTATTCTATTGGATGAACCTCAGTCTTGCATAGTTTCTCTGGACTTTCCAGCCCCAGTATAATTAGAAATGCTTTATTGGAATAGCCTGATCTTTGAATTTTATTTAATAAATTTTGCACCTGGTTAACCTCAAAAAGAAAATAGGGTCCAGTCTGGTCAATACTCTTGGTAAAAACAAAGCTATAGGCCAGACCAACAAGTTTAAAATATATTAGAAAAAAGCAGCAGTAGGTCACTTCCACATTGTTGTCATGAAGAGTACCTGGATGTGTTCATTAAAGGCTCCAGAAATAAAACTCAGCTTGCTAAGGGAATTTTACCTTCTGTAAGAAGAAGGTTGCTGGTCACTATAGGGAATTGTCGTTAAATGTTTTTAACTAATCCAATTCAGGTGTCAAAGCATTTGAAGGGCAGACAGGTCAGGAAAAGTGGATCTCCAGTACAAACCAAGAAACATTGCAATTCGATAGGAAAGAAATGAAAAAGGAAGGATAGCATTTGAAAGAGGCTTAAAATCTCTTTAGTGGTTCCCCACCCCCTTTTTTTCTCCCCTTAGAAGATTTTCCTTCTGTGACTGGGGCAGTTAAATAGTTAAAGAAGATCTGTTCAGTATTATAAACTATGATGTCATAACAAGTTCCCCACAAATGAACAATCTTGAATTTTGTAGACTTCAATTCCCAGAATTCTCAGCAAAGGCTGTGCTAAGAAGGGAATTCTGTGAGTTGAAGTCCCCACATCTTGAAGATACTCAGATTGGGGGATATCTGGTTGGATTTGGATTTTATGTTGGATTTGAACCAGAGAACCAGATTCAACTTCCTTTCAGCAATGATGGATTGTGATCCGTTGCTTGTCTGATTCATTCAGTGTAGAGTACAGTTATACTTCAACGCTTGATTGCTTCAAAACTCATTGAATTCGGTATTCAACGTGTTTTGAAACAGAAATTTTGTCCCAGTGCTTGTCTAAACCATAATAAAATATGCCATCTAGAGTCTTTTGATAGTAAGATAGGTGACATATAAATTTAATTTAATTTTTTTTTAAAAAAAATCTGTCCCTCTGTGATATGTGATCTAAATTGCTAAAGGTAGCAATCATTTTGTTTAGTGACTATTTGAAGTCATGACGGCACTGAAAAAACTGACTTATGACCAGTCCTCGCACTTATAACCATTGCAGCGCCCTTTAGTTACATGATTTGGCTGCTTGTCAATCGGTGTGCATTTATGACAATCACAATGATCGACAACTATGTGATTTCTGTTTGTGACTTTTCCAGTTGGCTTCTGACAAAGTCAATGGGGGAATAGCATAAGCAAAAGCACTTAGACTTATATACCACTTCACAGTACATTACCGCCCTCTCTAAGTGATTTACAGTGTCAGCATATTGCCCCCTACAATCTGGGTCCTCATTTTACCCACCTCGGAAGGATGGAAGGCTGACTTCAGATGGTCAGGATCAAACTTCTGGCAGTTGACAGAATTAGCCCGCAATACTGCATTCTAACCACTGCCATCACAGCTCTTTGTTGTGGTGTCACAGTTCTCAGGAAGGTTGCAAATAACTCTCCTGTGATATCTAGTTTAATGATGCACTACTTAATGATGAATTTTTCAGTCTTTATTGTGTTCATAAAACGAGGACTACCTGTATGTCTTGGTCCAGCCTATCTCAAAGGACAGTTGTTATGGAACTAAAATTTAAGGTAGGACTATTATCTGTGCTGCATTATAAAAAGGAGGGGGAGATGGGACATAACGAAGGAAATATAGATAACATAAATAACAAATTGGAAGAGTCTAAATTCTCCTTCAAATCATCTTCTGCAACCGTCCCTTCTTAGATAGATGTCAGAAAGCTAGGTCTTCACAAAACTCCTTTAGATCTCAAGGCTATGGAGAGACTTGAGTAGTGTTTTAAATTATATTATATGAGATGGTTATCTCATATATGAGATGGTTATATGAGATGGTTCTTTGTAAATGAGTACTGCACACAATTCAGTAAAGGAGAATACAAGTAGCCCTCGTCTTACGACCACAATTAAGCCCAAAATCTATGCTGCTAAGTGAGAAATTTGTTAAGTGAATTTTGTCCCATTTTAATGACCTTTCTTGCCACAGTTGTTAAGCAAATCCCTGCCATTGTTAAGTTAGTCACATGGATTGTTAAATGAATCTGGCTTCCCCATTGACTTTGCTTGTCAGAAATTTGCAATCACATGATACTGGCACCCTGCAACTGTCATAAATATAAGCCAGTTGCTAAGCGTCTGAATTTTGATCACGTGACTATGGGCATGTTGCAATGGTCATAAGTGTGGAAAACGGTCATAAGTCACTTTTTTTCCGTGCCATTGTAACTTTGAATGATCACTAAACAAACTTGAGGACTACCTGTATATGTAGCTCAGGGTTAAAGGCTCTGAACTTGGTTGTTTGCTTGAAGGATTTCATTACACCCCACTAGCTAACATGAGTGTAATGAGTGTGTAGTTTGGTCCCTGTTTATTTAGGTAGCTTTAGGTATATTACACAGAAAAGCTTGTTTATATAGGGTAACTACCAAGCAGGAATGTAATTTTCTTCTTGATTAGGGTGTTGTTCTCTGACCTTTTTGTCTGGTGTAAATCTCTGTTTATCTGGAGGGGATGTGTTTTTTCTCCCCTTCTTGGTTTTTTGTTGTCTCCTTTGATTGGTGTGTAAATATGGTTTATTTCTATATGGCTGTTGTTGGCTGATTTGTCTGAATGGCAAGCTTCCAGGAATTTCCTAACATTCTGGGATTTGGCTTGGTCTAGTATGCTGGCAATTTTCCAGTTAGTGAGTATATGTTTGGGCTGCCTACACATGAAATAATTGTGATCTTCCTTTTCTGCAAGGCACTTTGCTATACACAATGAGTAATATATGTTATGTGATAGCAGTAGCAAGAATAGCTGAACAACGCTAGAGAGATTCCTAGAAGTTGATCAATTCTCATTGCTGGCTAGCAATAAATCTATAAAACCAGTTTCTATACAAGAAACGTTTTTGGTGGGATAATGAATGCTGTAAGCTTTATTGAATTATAGAGCAAAATGCAGAAAAGTTTCTTTTTGGAAGACCACTTTACTTAGGTAGATTTGATTACATTTCAGTAGATCATGTGTTTTCCCCAGCCATATAAATTTAGTGATGTCTGTTCTTGTTGGGTCTTTGCTATCTACTCGCCTTTTAAGGGCACAGCTGGACCTAGGAAAAATAAAAATTTTTGCAACTTTACTTTTATGTTAAAACACTGAAAAAACAAAGCGTAAACTGGAGTTTCAAAGGGATATGATCTGAAAGGTCTATTGATTTTTTAAAAGATACATAAAAGTTATGGTCCAGGAAATCTTTCTTCTTGCTTTGGAAGTGATAATGAGCATTTAGGTTGCTGTGATGAAAAGTAATTGAAAAAGGGAGTTGAGCCTTACCCTATCTGCTATTCTCTCTCTCTCTCTCTCTCTCTGTCTTTCTTTCTCTCCCCCTCTCCCCCTCTTTCTGCCACTTTCATTGTCTCTTTCTATCTCTCACTTTCTCTCCCCCCTCTCCCTCTCCCCCACTCTTTCTCTCTCTTGCTTGCTTTCTCTCTCTCTTTATTATCTCTCTCTCTCTTTACCTCTCTCTCTCTCCCTCTCCCTCTCCCTCTCCCTCTTCTCTGTCTCTCCCTCTCCCCCTCTCTATCTCTCTTGCTCACTCTCTTTCTATTATCTTTCTGTCTCTTTTCTTTCTTTCTCTGTCTCTCTATTTATCTCTTTCTATCGCTCTTTCTCTCTTCCTGACTCTCCCTCTCCTTCTCTTTATCTCTCTTGCTCACTTTCTCTATTATTCGTCTCTCTTTCTCTGTCTCTTTTTTTCTCTATCTATTTCTTTGTCTCTTTCTATCTCCCTTGCTCACTTTCTCCCTCTATTATCTCTGTCTCTCTTTATTTCTCTCTTTCTATCTCTCTCTCTTTCTCTCTCTCTTCCTCTCCCCCCTCTTTATCTTTCTTGCTCATTTTCTCTCTCTCATTATCTCAGTCTTTATCTTTCTTAGTCTATTTCTATTTATTTTTCTCTCTCTCCCTCTGTTTCTCTCTCCTCTCCCTCTCTTTCTCTTTTTATTTCTTTCTCTATTTCTAAAATAAATTTAGAATATTTTAATATTTTAAAATATTAATAAATATTTTATTTTTATACATGTAACAATCTTCTATGTAGGACAGTCAGAATAATGGCAGCTATGCCTCTGCTCATGCATTTTGCTAATAAAACATTCAATTGTACTTTTGTTATAAATGTTCATCCTGATATCTGGACATCACACCTCTTTCAGAAAGAACAATATGAACTGTAATATTGACTGGAAAATAATGCTTGTTTGTACAAGTAGCACAATGTGCAGTAAGTTAAACTCATATCTAACTAAATATGTTAACTCTTTGTACTCTGAGTAAAAGTTGTGGCTACTTTAAGAGGTGTAACAACTTTAATGAATGATTTCTTTAAAGTAGCAACACCTTTTTTTTAAGGCTAATCCAACTAGAAGCCTCAAAACAGTCTGACTCCTTTAATGAACAGCATAGAGGTTTGGGGGAGATTTCAAGCATTGAATAATTTTTGAATCATGCACAGCCTTAGAAATAACGGTTGCTTACATAATGTGAGATTTTAATCCAGACCTTAATATTTGTTTATCTTCTCCTTTGTTTTCCAGACATTTATAGTACTGAACAAAGGGAAGACGATCTTTCGATTTAGTGCCACTCCTGCCTTGTACATTCTTACTCCTTTTCATCCAATCAGAAGAATAGCAATTAAAATTCTGGTACATTCATATCCTTTTACCTGTTTTTTTTTCCTGACCAATATAGTCACTGAACAGTAACATGAACTTCATTTGAGTTGGGTTGCTCTTTTTTATTTAAAGCTGGGCCTGAGGATGTCTTCCAAATATTTTGAAATATAGCTACAAGATTTATTTATTTATTTTACTTTCACAGCCTCAGTTGCAGATCAGGGATTATAGAAACTGTAATCCAAAACATCTGGAAGACACCATATTGCTTCCTTCTGCTCTTCTTTTTCTGCATGTATTCATAGATGCTGACTGTTAGACATTAAAGACCTATATGGGGGGGGGGGGGGAAGGAAGTATATTACCTAGCAAAAATGAAACAAAATCTCTCAGTTCTATAAACCAGGAGACCTGAATTTTTAAAAACTTGCATAGGTAATGCAAATTGAACCGTTTGAATATTTTCCCCTTTATTTTGCATAATACCTCTTTGCAGATTTCCTTTTATTTTGCATAATTTGTTCTGCTGTGCTTATCATGGGAAGGGATCACTTTTGACCATCAAATATTGTGCGCCCAAGGTGGTAGTTTTAGGGATGTGTTTCAAAAAAAAAACAAAGTCTGATTGCTGAGTTCCTGCAAGTCTATCTATATTTATTACTAATTCTTCAGACTTTTAAAGGGTTAAAAATGGATGAAATTGTGCTTTTAGTTTAAAAGAATGCTTAAATAGGGGGGAGGGTAATCTATTTCGACTATCTTATTATGCACTGGATTTATGCATATATGTTAATTTTTAATTTTTGAAGCACAAATAATTTTTGAAGAATGCACACAAAGCCTCTTTAAACCTTGTCTATTTATTTGTCTTGGGTGAACATAATAAATGGGTAAGTGTGTATTTCATTTTTACTTTTTCAATGAATGACCTGTACTTTTAAAAACAGATCGACCCCCATAATTGCAAGAAATACAGTTTTTCCTGATAAAGTGACACAAAGAGAATGTATTTCAATTATGCGTTGATGCAACTGTTAGCTATATTTTATTATGGACGTTAATGAAATTGCTTTGATGTATTGAATTATGCATTTGCTGCTCCCCCCCCTTTTTTTTTGATATCCTGAGATTGTGGAACAGAAAATAATACCTGTCCAGATTTCATTCTCTAGCTGTGGGAATGCAACATATTAATGGGAACAATTTGTGGTATCTTGCAGATATTTGAAAGTGATGTTGGGTAGTACAATGGGAGAATTTTTGCTCTTCATAATGTTCTTCAGATTTCAGTTTGCAAATCCTTGCACTGAACCATATTTTTAGTAAGCTAATATGCTAGTTTACCCAGTCTTAAGACTAGCTTATGGGTAGGTGTAATTGTATGCATCCAGAGACCAAGGTTAACTTAACTGAAGTTAAGCCAGGGTTCAGAACAATTGTTGAGAACCCCGGTGGTGCAGTGGTTACAATGCAGCATTGCAGGCTAACTCTGCTCACTGCCTGGAGTTCAATCCTGATGGGCTCGAGGTTGACTCAGCCTTCTATCCTTCTGAGGTGGATAAAATGAGGACCCAGATTGTTGGGGGAAAGATGCTGACTCTGTAAACTGCTTAGAGAGGGCTGTAAAGCACTGTGAAGCAGTTCTATTATTAATTGCAAGGAACAATTACAGTGGCTACCTGGTGGGGAAAAGGCAAGATTGGAATAGTAAGAGTACAACATTTTGTATTCATGAGGGTTTGCATAATAGCTTTGCAACTGTGTGTGTGTGTAAGGCATAGCGACACTGACAAAATATTGTCCTATTTTCTGAATTAGGGAAAACTGAAGAAGATTCCAATGATAATTTCACTTCTCCACTAAAGATATTCAACCTATCAGTTTCTTTAAGGGTGGATCTGCTCTAAAGAGTTATATCAAAAAATGCATACAGGTAGTCCTTGACTTACAACAGATCATTTAGAGACCAAAGTTACAACGGGACTGAACAAAGTGGCTTATGACCGTTTTTCACACTTATGACTGTTGCAGCATACCTGTGGCCATATGATCACAGATGGTTTGCAACCGGCATGTATTTATGACGGTTGCAGTGTCCTGGGGTCACATGGGGAAACCAATTCATTTAAGAACTGTGTTACTAATTTAACAACTGCAGTGATTCACTTAAGAACCATGGCAAGAAAGGTCATAAAATGAGGCAAAGCTCACTTAACTGTCTTGTTAGTAACATATATTTTGGGCTCAGTTGTGGTTGTAAGTTGAGGATTATCTGTACTCTACAATAATGTAAGGGTAAAAAGGATAAGGTTATCATTTCACATATTCTGCAGAAAATTCCAATTTTTCGGAGCAGGAGTAAGCTCAAATTTGCAGTTCTTTGAGAGAAGGTTGGAGATATTGTCTTGTAGATAAGGATTAGACCAGGGGTGTCAAACTCATGTCGTCACATGACGTATTGGCCCCCCCCCACTAAACCAGGGTGGGCTTACTGGTTTTGAAAATAAAAGCCTCAAACTGGATAGTTACCATAGTTAGGTACTGAAACATCTGAAAGAAAACAAGATTTGAGAGCACCGAGGATCCCACAGTTCATCCCTGAGCTACAAATATTCTCTTCTAAGGTAGGGGTGAATGTGGGAGGTACCAGTAAATCTAAGGGCTGACAAACTGGGGAAAACAATCCTAGAAGAAGACATGCCTAACAATTTCATATTGTAATAGAAAAAGGAATTGAGTTTTAATTTATGCATAAAAATGCAATATACTTGACATTATGCACAAGAATTAGTACATGTTAATGTTAGTCATTTCCCCCTGCAGCCTGTGTGCCAGCATAACATTCGGATGTAAGAATTAGATGCAAAAGGAAGTCCAGAATAATTTAGCTACCTCACTATCAACCTAAGACCTGGTGGATAACAGTTGCACTGTAAGCAAAGAGGCAGACACTTTTGGGAACAGGGTTTGCATAGTTGAGCTGAGGGTCAGGTTTCTTGCTCCCAACTATATTTCTTGGCTACAAGACAAGTACACCTTGTGACATTTTTTTCACTGTTCTCGCAGGCTGTTGCTTTTTGCTCTGTGGATGCTGTCAATACAATGAGTCTTTAAGAATGTAAGGCCAAGCAAATGTCATTCTTCCCTTGGGTTTCCAGGAAGGGATTTCACTCCCTACATCCTGGAGGAATGTGTGGGTGGATTTATACCAACAATCAGATATAGTTCTTCTGTCTGGCTTGAAAACATGAACAACGCCAGGGTTATACTGTATATATATATATAATATATATCAGCATAGAAAGCTTAAGTCTCTAAACTACGTTGCAGCCTGCAATATCTAATGCACAGAGCTGCAGGCAAAAGCTGAGATTTGATGGCTTCATTCAAGCAAGTGTGTACTTTACAAATTGGTTGAAACAGATTTATTAAAATGCATGTCCCCTATGACTCAGCAAAGCACGTGTTATGTTTCTGGTTCCCTTGATACTTGATCAAAAGACAGAGCTCATGCAGGATAAATGTGCATTTAATAAGTCTGCATCATATTTCAAGAAACATTGGATCAGCTTTTGAGGAGACCCTGGGTCATGTGCCCACATTAAATCAGTGACAAGTCAAAATCTCTTCTATGATACCTGAATGGAGCAAACAATTCAAATTGAAAATCAAGCCAGGTTGCATGATTTCTCATCCTTTAAAACCAGGAAGGATAATTTATTTTGTTAATCACAGGCGTTTTAGTCCTACTTGTATTATTGGCCATATTAATCTTATCAAGATAAAGCAGATTTACTTGTGTGCACATTGATGACAGTACACAATTTGCAGTGGCTCATGACTAATGGCGACAATAATATGACTCTATTCAGCAATTTTCCTGGCCCTTGTTATATCACCAAGCAGTGATACTCAAATACTTCAACATACCTTCACTAATGTAAAGCTGTAAAGTTGCTTTACTAAAAATAAAAATAAAAACTGGATGCAACTTGGCACATAATAGTGTGTGATACTTCCGTAAATAGCTTTTTGGTGATTGCAAATGCTTTTGTGCATACAGGTTGTTCTCAACTTACAACAGTTCGTTTGGTCACTGTTCAAAGTTACAACACTGAAAAAAGTGATTTATGATGTTTTTCACATTTAAGACCATTGCAGCATCCCCATGGTCACATGATAAAAATTCAAACACTTGTCAACTGACTCACATTTATGACGGTTGCAGTGTCTCAGGATCATGCGATCACCTTTTGTAACCTCAATGAGGAAGCCAGATTCACTTAACAACTTGGTTACTAACTTAATAACTATAGTGATTCACTTAACTGTGACAAGAAAGGTCATAGAATGGGATTCACTTAACAAATATCTCACTTACCAAAAGAAATGCTGGGCTCAGTTGTAGTCATAGTTCAAGGGCTACTTGTATTCATCCCCCTGCAACAGGATTTCCTTAGAGTAGAAATATTTCCATGTTCTTTTGAATTGGCTGGGGTGGAGGCTGGATCTGAAAATATATGGAAACAAACCTTGGTACCCCTAACATTTTAAGCAAGGAGCTGTACCATTGGCTTAGTGAAAGTTTTCTGTGAACTCATCTTTCTCTATTTCAGTGTTTCTTAAAGTGTGGCCCTAGGATGTCTGAAGACCTTCAAGGCTCTCTTGGGGCCTATGAAATCCAAATCATTTGTCTGAAAAACAATAAAAAATTAACATCTTTATTGTGAGAAGCAATAGTGGCAGTGAATGCATCCATTTAAATTTTAAATTTTTGTTTCATTTATTTAGCTGTATCCCTTCTTCGTAATTTTAAAAATAACCCAAGGCAGCGAACATATGCAATATATCTTCCTTTTCTTATTTTCCCCACAATAACAACCTTGTGAGGTCAGTTGTGCTGAGAGAGATAGTGACTGACTCACCTAGCTGGTGTTCGTGCCTAAAGTGGGACTAGAACTCGCACCCTCTTGGTGATTGGCTTAAAGTCATCCAGGTGGCTTTCATGAGCAAAGCAGGACTTGAATCTGCATCCCATGGATGGGGTTTCGCTTGTTAGCACAGCCCAGTTTCTGGCATGCCATGGCCCGGTGCCGGTCCACACATAGGGGGTTGGGGACCCCAGTGTTACAAGTCATGATGCAAAAATAGTGACATGCACCTGATGTAGTCATTATTTGTTTATTTATTTATTTATTATATTTCTATACCATCTTTCTCCCGCGGGACTCAAGGCGGTGTACAGTCAAGAAAAAAATAAAAGATACATAAACATCATAAAATTGATAATTAAAATTATAACATAGTTTAGCCCAAATTAAATAAAACCCAGAATTATATAATATTTTAATCATTCCCAGTCAACATGTTTAGCCCCGCCTGATTGAACATCAGGGTCTTGAGGGCACAGTGGAAAGCACGGAGATTAGGGGTGTTTCGTATATCAGGGGGCAGTTCATTCCAAAGGGTTGGAGCCCTTACAGAGAAGGCCCTTCCCCTGGGAGTCACCAGTCGGCACAATTTGACTGACGGTACCCTGAGTAGTCCCTCCCTGTGAGAACAAACTGGTCGGTGGGAGGCTATTGGTGGCAAAAGACGGTCTCGTAAGTACCCAGGTCCTAAGCCATGGAGAGCTTTAAAGGTGATAACTAACACCTTGAATCGCACCTGGAAGACCACCGGGAGCCAGTGCAGCTCGCGTAGGAGAGGTATTACATGGACGCAACGAGATGCACCCATAATCACCCGCGTGGCTACATTCTGGACCAGTTGGAGCCTCCGGGTGCTTTTCAAGGGGAGCCCCATGTAGAGAGCATTGCAGTAGTTCATACGGGAGGTGACTAGGGCATGAGTGACTGTGCTCAAGGCATCCCGATCCAGAAAGGGACGCAACTGGCGGATCAGGCGAACCTGATAAAAGGCCCCCCCTGGCCACGGCCGTCAAATGGTCTTCTAAAGTTAGCCGTGAGTCCAGGAGGACACCCAAATTGCGGGCCTTCTCTGTGGGGAGCAAGATCTCATCCCCAATTGTCAGTGATGGTACCAGCTGACTATACCGGGATGCTATAATGCCAGGGATGCCATTAGGCCCTTTGCATCAGTCGTGTCACAACATCCAGGGCAAACCATGTGGTTTGCACACAGTGATATCATGATGCACAGGCTGTCCTTTGCCCTTTGTCTCCCCCTGCAGACCCCTGTGTGATGACAGGGGATTATTTGCCTTTAATGCAGAAAAGAAGGAAGCCACAGTCAACAAAATATCTGCCAACTAGTTCACAACAGTCAATATACAGGTAGTCCTCAGTTTACAACCATTCATTTAGTAACCGTTCAAAGTTACAATGGCACTGAAAAAAGTGACCTACGATTTCCCCCCATAATTAGGATTATTGCAGCATCCCTACAGTCACGTGATAAGAATTCGGGGGCTTGGCAAATGGGATGTATTTATGACTGTTGTAGTGTTGCAGATTTCTTTTTGCGGCCTTCTGACAAGCAAATTCAACGGGGAAGCCAGATTCACTTAACAACCGTACTTCTAACTTAACGTCTGCAGTGATTCACTTAACAATTGTGGCAAGAATGGTTGTAAAATGGGGCAAAACTTATTTGATAACCGTTTCGCTTAGCAGAATAAATTTTGGGCTCCGTTGTGGTCATAAGTCGAGGACAACCTGTATATGACTGTGCACTAGGGTTTTAATCCTAGGCCTCACATTTTCCCAAGGCAGTGCACAGTCTGCTGCTCTCTTCAAGACTATGGGAGGTAGTTGAGATGTATTGACAGTCCCTCTCTGAGGGAGATGGGTTTTTTAATAAAAATGTTAAATAAACAAACAAACAAACAAATAAGCAAGCAAGCCTGGGAAAAGCTCATTCCTGTCTTCCTGGCTTAGATCCAGTAATAAAGAATTTACAATGGCTTCTTTTTGCAAGAATCATACGCAGAAGAGATAGAAGAGAATATTTATAACTCAGGGTTGAAATGTAGAGTCCTCAGTGCTCTCTGAGCTTAGTGCTTTTCTTGTAGATGTTTCATAACCCAACTAGATAACATCATCAGTGCTAAAAGAAAGGTTTGCAGAGTGGAGGGGGGAAGAGGAGGAGACACTCCCATGTTACACCCCTCCTGCGGGACCTGCATTGGTTACCGGTTGCCCTTCGGGTGAGGTTCAAGGTGCTGGTTATCACCTACAAAGCCCTTCATGGCCTAGGCCCGGGATATTTGGCGGACCCCCTGCAGCTAATGACAATCCCCAATTGCCCAGTGTGTTCTCACAGACAGGGCCTCCTCAAGGTGCTGTCGGCCAGACAGTGTCGGCTGGCGACCCCCAGGGGGAGAGCTTTCTCTGTGGGCACACCCACCCTCTGGAACCAACTCCCTTTGGAGCTCTGAATGGCTCCTGACCTCCGCTCGTTCCGCCGTGATTTGAAGACCTGGTTGTTTCGTAATTTGGACTGACGGAGGTTTCTTAATCAATTTTAACTGTTTTAAATTCAATTTTAAATTTTATTGTTTTAACGTGGAATTATGCATTTTATTGTTGTGAGCCGCTCTGAGTCCTCAGAGATAGGGTGGCATATAAATTGCATAAATAAATAAATAAGTAAGTAAGTAAATCATCAGTGCTAGAAGGAAGGTTTGCAGAGTGGAGGGGGGGGGGAAGAGGAGGAGGAGGAGAATTGTGGGGTTATTGGTGGTCTCTGAGCTTGATAGTTTTCTTGCAGGATTTTGTTACCCAACCAGGTAACATCATCAATGCTTAGAAGACTTTGCTCTCTTCATATGTAGTGGCCTGCCTCGTTACTGTTGGAGTGGCCTTGTTGGTTCTTTCATTAGGTTTATTATTTATTTATGTATTTATTAGTTGCATTTTTATGCCGCCCAACTCCCGAGGGACTCTGGGCGGCTAACAACAAAGAATAAAACAATGCGAACAATATCCCATACAAAAGTTTAAAAAGAAAACATTAAAACCCATTGTGTTTTAATGGCTGTGGTTTACTGTTAGCTTGTTTGTCTGAGTTGATAGTTCCTTGATTGGGGTATTGTTTACTTCTTAATCGTTGGTTTAGTATTGATCTTGGTGTTAATCTCTGCTCATCTGAGGGTTGATTGCTACCAACTCAGGAGAGCACCAAGGATGATCCCGCGTTTCAGTTGTTCAGCTAAACCCGATTAATGAATTTGCTGATGCTGTAGCTGAAAGCAGAAGAAGTTTGCCTTGATAGAAACAGAGTGCCAGATGTGTGAGAGAGAGAGAGGGGGAAAAAAAATCTTTCTGAACTCATTTTTACTTTGAGCGAACCTTCCTTTGCAATGCTCATTGTGCCATAGCATAATAAGAAAATAAATGAACTGGAATGTGTCTTGAAGATCCTGCTGCTTTTGTCAGAATGAGACAGGATTGTGCTGCAATCTTCACTCCATTTGTATATGTGTGCATGTATCAAAGAGGTGGGACTTACAACATGACAACACAACACCGCCCTCATTATTCTGCTCCGTCTGCCTCTTGTGGAGGTTGCTGTTTCATCAAAGAACAATGAAGATAAAATCCTCCTAGACTCAAGGCTTCAACTCCAGAGGAAATGTTACAAAAACAGTTCAGTTGCACTTAAATCAGGATAGAGCTGGAAGGGACCTTGGAGGCTTTCTAGACCAACCCTTTGCTCAAGCAGGAGACACAATTTGAGAGAAGTGATTGTCTAGATTTCCTTTGGAGCTGCAGGGTAAATGGCTCTTTTTTTAAAGAATTTCTATCCTGCTTCCCACATCTTGATATCTACCCCTTTCTCCAAGTAGAAGAAGGTTGCTGTGCCTCATCTTCATTGTTGCCCTTCAGGCAGGGGTCTCCAACCTCGGCGGCTTTAAGACTTGTGAACTTTAGCTCCCAGGTTGGAGACCCATGCCCTAAGGGGCACTTTTGCTGCTCACCTGGGCACCACGCACCAATCAGGGTTTTTATCTTTGATTTGAACGATCACCCTGACAAATGAAAAATAAAAAGAAATGGAATTACTGAGTACGTGTGATCCTTGATTTACAACCATTAGTTTAGTGACTGTTTTAAGTTACAATGGTACTGAAAAAGGTGACTTATGACCAGTTTTCACACTTACGACTGCTGCAGCATCCCCATGGTCACGTGATCAAAATTCGGTTGCTTGGCAACTGACATGTACTTATGACAGTTGCACTGTCGCAGGGTCATGTGATCATCATTTGTAACTTTTCCATCTGGCTTCCGACAAGCAATGTTGAAAGCCAGATTCACTTAACAACCACACAATTCATTTAACAACTGCAGTGGCACTGTTCAGATTAACAACAGTGGCAAAAAGGTCATTCAGTGGGGTATAACTCAATTAACAACTGCCTTGCCTAGCAAGGAAATTTTGGGCTCAATTGTGGTCTTAAGGTGAGGACTAGCTGTTTCCATTTACTGGAAAGAACACTGACTGGCTTAAGAAAGTGATGTGCACACAAAGTGAACAGGGAGGTGTAAAAATTCTGGTTAGAATTAGTAGTGGTAGGGAAATCTAACAATATTGTGGTAAGTGTCAGCCCTTTAGGTAGGACATGTCAAGAAGAAGGCATTAAGGATCCCAGGAATGTTGCTTAGTAAGGTTGAATAAAAGGATCTGGAAAATTTTTCCAGGTTCCTCTCTGTTCCATGTTACACCAAGCAAAATCAAGGCTCAGTTATTTTAAGTATCTTTCTTAAGCTACTCTCTGTCTCTGAAATATGCAAGGAGATTCTCTGATATCTTCCCCCAAGGTCAGTTTTACATTTCTTTATATAGATCCTGCATTCCGGTCAGAAAGCCTGATACAATGGCTTATGCTTTGCATGGAGATGTGATTTAATTTTATGACATTTGTCATGAAAGATTTAAGAGCTGTCAGGTAGCGGATGGAGGAAATTCTATTGGTTTGGATGGTTAGGGTAAGGAGGTTGAATGGCAAGATGGAGGCTAAAACATACAACGGACATTTACTGGAATTGGGTAGGTCTAGTCTAGTGAAAAGGAGCACTATGGGGTTCCGATATTTGAGGGGCTCCCACAAAAAAGAAGGGGTCCACCAATTCTCCAAAGCACCTGAGGGGAGGTCAAGAAGCAATGGGCAGAAACTAATCAAGAGAGAAGGAGCCTGCAACTAAGGAGAAATTTCCTGACAATGAGAACAATTAAGCAGCAGAATGACTTTCTTCTAGAAATTATGGGTGCTCCAAGTGCTGGAGGTTTTTAAGATGAAATTGGACAATCCTTTGTCCAAAATGGTAGAGGGTCTCCTGCTTGAACAGGACATTGGATTGGAAGACCTCTAATTCTGTTATTCTGATTCCACCTAAACAGTAGCAAGGTCTTCCTTCTGCTAGGAATATTGATGTTGACACAAATGATCTTGCAAAGTAGGATAATCTTTCATGGGAGATAACAACTTGTCAGGATGGTTGGCAGGAACGTAAGTTTCCTTCATCAGCATTAGCCTGGACTCAGTTACTTTTGAAGTCCTTCCATATCTACAAGATGAAGAATAACAATAGCAATAGCACTTAGATTTATATACCGCTTCAGAGTGCTTTTACAGCCCTTTCTAAGCAGTTTACAGAGTCAGCCTATGGCCTCCAACCACCTGGGTCCTCATTTTACCCACTTTGGAAGGATGGAAGGCAGAGTCAGCCTTGAGCCTGGTGAGATTCAATCTGCCAGACTGTTGGCTGCCGGTGATCAGTAGAAGTAGCCTGCAGTACTGTACTCTAACCACAGCACCACCACGGCGCTAGTTGATACTGGTAGACCTTGACTTAGAACCATTTCATTGAAAGTTATAACAGCACTGATTTATGACCGTTTTTCATGCTTACAACCTTTGCAGCATCCTCATGGTCACAAGATCAAAATTCGGATGCTTGGCAACTAACACATATTTATGATGGTTGCAGTGTCTCAGGGTCTCCAACTTTTGCAACCTTCTGACAAACCAAGACAATGGGGAAGTCAGATTCACTTTACAGCTGTGTTACTAACTTAACAACTGTAATAATTCAATTCACAACTGTCACAAGAAAGATTGTAAAATGGGTCAAAACTCACTTAACGACCGTCTCACTTAGAAACAGACATTTTGGGTTCAGTTGTGGTCGTATGTCATGGACTACCTGTACCTCTTTAAGCTCTTGTGATTGAATATTGTTGCTTAGCGGTTGATTAGAATGGCTAATCTTTTTGTGGCTGAAAGTTATCTTGTGGGAAGAATGAAAGTTATCTTGTGGGAAGAATGAAAGGAAGAGAGAGAGGTGTTTAATGTTTTATTTAAAATAAATATTGTGTGCATCCTTAATCAGAATGCATTTCTGAATGGCAGTTATTGTAGGAGATGGCCATGCTGACCCTGAGGGAGGGGTCAAATGCATCATAAGTCTCGAGTACCTGCGCGGCTGATCTAATTCAGCCAATCCTAAAGACCTCTTTTATCTCCTGCTCAATTCTCTTAACAGCCAGTTGGTCAGATTCTTGTAGAGAGCTTGCAATTCATCTTTATGCTCATTTGAACTTCCTGAACCTCCTAATTTCTCTGGCGCTTGACAGTTATTTCATACTTGGAGCTAAACTCAAGATAAAGAGCAGGTGACACCCATTTTGCCAATCAGCTTCAAATAATGTGCTTGTTAATCCTTCTCTGCCCACAAAGGAATCCGCAAGGACACCGACTTCTCCCCATTTTCCCTACAGGAGTTGCAATCATTTTGCTTCCTTCTGACATCCTGTTTTCTCACTCATGAGAAAGGCGTGTCAGAAAAGTGACTTCCTTTGCTGGGAAGAGTTAAAAAAGTGAGAGACTCACTCCCCAGGAGCTGAGTTGGGACCACAAGCCTCTAACTTCTTACCTAGATTATAAAAATAAGCGTTCATCAAGTCATGATGGCAGAAAGTGAGGCTGGCCATCTGCAATTCTCTACAGCTATTCATCGGGAGAGATAGATCCCAGGAGAATAACATGTTTTTGATTACTGTTTTTACTCCTGAGTCCAATTACTAGTTTCTAAGTTTTCATGTGGGAATTAGCAGGCTAGGTTAGCAACCCAGTGAGTTTTTGAGAGTAGATACGGGGCAGGAAAAATAACATCCGTTTCTCCTATTTCTTCCCCCAAAAAGTTCACCTTTGTGCCATTGAGATAATTGTGTTGTAGATTTTTATGTTGTGGGTTTTTTTTTTTAATGGAAGGTTGGAAGGCCATAATCCAGCTTCATTTTATGTGTGATCAGGCATAAAAAGAAGTCAAGACATGTGGGAAGATGGATGTGGCCACTGATTAATTAAGCCAAATTGGAATAATTAAATAGGACACAGGACAGCTTTGATATTGTCAACAGTTCTTGGCAAATACCAAGTTACAGGTAGTCCTCAATTGACAATCACATTTGAGTCTAAAATTTCTGTTGCTAAGCAAGACAGAAATGAGTTTTGCCTCATTTTACGACATTTCATGTTTAGCCTATTAGACAATGTGTAACCTGTAACAACATGCCTCTTTACAGGAGGACAGAATGATGAGGTTAGTCCTTATCTTCTCTAGACCAGTAAGGAATAATCCAACAACTCAAATTACTTGTGCCTTTCAGAAGAAAAGAAGAAACTGCAATACTTTCAAACAATGTACAGGGTTATACCATCAGAGAGAGACTGGCCAAGCCAGGGGAGGAGTCAAAAGGGGAATTAGTCTGGAATCTTTGCAGAGGCACAAGAGGGCAAGGTCTGACAACCCCCTGCCTGAATGCCATTGAATTTTACCTAATCCCAAACCGCCAGTCTGGAAAGATTCCTGTGAAATAGACAGGAGAATTAAAGTAGCTAATTGAACATTTCATATGTGGATCTGGTTGTTCATACCTGACAGGTGTGGTCCCATCACTTTTATTCATGCTTATAAAGGAATTGAAAAGTCCTAAAATTGCTGCTGGGCACCACATTGGGGAAGAAATCTCTCTCTCTCTCCCTTCCTCTTCCCCTCGCTCCCTCCCTCCCTCCCCCACCTCTCTCTCACACACATTGTACATTATTACTTTCATCCTTTGTTATCTATTTCCTATTTCTTCTGTCATCTTTCTATTCTAAATTTAGGTTGTAAGTTCCTTGGGGCAGGGAGATGTCACTTTTCCTTATCCAAGGCCCCTTGTATACCAATTGCATCACTAGTTAGAGTGCCACTTATAATCATTTGTGCAAGAGAACCCTATTCGCCTAAACAGGCTTCTGTTTGCTTGGTCCTTCCTTCCTTCCTTCCTTCCTTCCTTCCTTCCTTCCTTCCTTCCTTCCTTCCTTCCTTCCTTCCTTCCTCCCTCCCTCCCTCCCTCCCTCCCTCCCTTCCTTTCCTCCTCTTCCTCCTCTTCTTCCTTCTCCTCCTCTTCTTCTTTCTCTTCATCCTCCTCCTCCTTCTTCTCCTCCTTTTTATGAATCCTTTTTCTTTTTATGCTGAATTGGCAACACCACACCTGTGTTCCCATTCAACATGGACCTTATTAAAATGTATTTTAAGAGAAGCTAATCTTGGCTATTTTGTAAGGCTCTCTTCCCCCCCCCCTTTTTTTTCTAGGAACATTTTGGGAGTAGGAAGATCAGTTTTTACTGAAAATATACATTTGGATTCAGCTTCATCTACACATGATTTTTTTTAGGCTGTAATAAAAAGAAAACTTACAGTTTCTATGGAAAAGAAAGTGCATTTTGATAAAGAAGAATATTTGTAGCTCAGAGTTGAAATGAAGGGTCTTTGATGCTCTATGAGCTTGGTGGTTTTCTTATAGATGTTTCATTACCCAACTAGATAACATTATCAGTGTTAGAAGTGCAAACCCCATTCCCTTCTAGCACAGATGATGTTGCCTAGTTGGGTAATGAAACACTTGCAGAAAACAATCAAGTTCAGAGAGCACCAAGGATTTCTCATCAGTAAGATTTCATGCTTCATTTCTCTTTTTGAAGAGAATTGAATACTTAGACCAGATTGGAGTTAACTGTAGGGGTGACAGTGTATTATGAACATGTCCTATTATTTTCCTTGTATCAACTTGTATTTTTGTATCAGTTTTATGTATTTGATATGGTCAATTGACAATAAACCCTCCTTCCTTCCTTCCTTCCTTCCTTCCTTCCTTCCTTCCTTCCTTCCTTCCTTCCTTCCTTCCTTCCTTCCTTCCTTCCTTCCTTCCTTCCTTCCTTCCTTCCTTCCATGTTAAAGTTACTTCTGTATTTTTGTTAAGAAAATTACTTGGTTTCGTCCATTTAATCACTAGGTGTCAAGTTTCACTCGAGTATGTATCTGTCAGACCTTCCAGATATTGCTGAACCAATTACAATCATAATGGCCAAATCTGAAGGATTCTTAGAGCAGAAGTTCAGCAGCAATTTAATAAAATAAAAGAAATACAAATTTGAATTCACCAGAGAATTTAAGAGCAGGGGTTTTAATGATATATGATATACTATATTAAAATACTAGAAGTATTTTTATGTTGAAAGAAATGATTTCATTTGAGAAAAGCTTGTATATATATAAAAACACATTGAAGAATATTCAATGACTGACTAGGTAATATTTGCAATATTTGATCATTGACTTTGCTTCAAGAATTATTCTCTTGGCTATGTATTTTTCTGTAAACTTCAATCAAAGTTATATCTGTATAACTTTGCGTATCTGTACTCATACATACATACTCTACATATATCTATAGCAAATCCAACCGTTGCATTTTATTTATGGAAAGGATGAATAAAAGCTGTGAAACAGGAAAAATATTGCAATGCCACAACAGTGGAAGTGTGAAGAGCTCATTTTTAAATATGTGTTTAAAATTCAAAACTCCTTTAAAGTTATTTCCTTAACTCATACTTCAACATTATTCAGTATGTTTATTATGTGCACTATTTTAACCAACTGTGTATTCATGGCGTGGTCCGAACTTCCTCCGTGGAATAAATACGTGGAGTAAGTATCTTTTTAGAACTTTATTTTCTTTTTGAATTTGCATAATATTAGAATCCTGCTGCATAATTTAAGTTGGGAAGTGGGCACACGAGGACTGTCCATGTTCCTGTGATCATCTTATTTATGTTTTCTAGGATGATGAATAGTTGGGATGCTAAATGATAAATTCAAAATTTATTGAAAACTAAAATGGAATTAATATCTATTAAAATATATGATTAAATTGTGTTTTGTCAGAGTGTACCTCAAGTGCAGTGACAAAACACAATTGATTCAGATAAATTATATAGCTTTTAGAGAGGTGGACTTTTCTCAGAGAAGTCTGTAATCTAAAGGCTAACAAAACACTTACCTTTAATTGAATTTGGAAAGTGGATACTACAGATAACATGTTTCAGATAATCCTCAACTTACAACCATTCCTTTTGTGATTCTTCAAAGTTACAACAGCACTGAAAATGTGACTTGTGACCATTTTTCACACATAATGACCATTGCAGCGTCCTCATGGTCATGTGGTCAAAATTTGGGCACTTAGCAACTGGCACCTATTTATGATGGTTGCATGGTCCCAAGATCATGTGATTACCATGTGTAACCTTCCCAGACAACTTCCAGCAAGCAAATGGGAGAAGCCAGATTCATCTAATGGCCACATGATTCCCTTAACAACTGCAGTGGTTCACTTACCATATTGGCAAAAACACCGAAAAATGGTTTTCAAAACTCACTTTATTTATTTATTTATTTATTCAAATTTGTATACCGCCCTACTCCCAGACGGGACTCAGGGCGGTGAACAGCCAAGATAAGATACAATAGAATACACGAGTTAAAAATCGTTTAAAACAAATTAAATAATGAGGCTAGAAAACAATTTAAAATCCAATTATATAAAAATATTTAAAACCCAATATAAAAAGGAGGTTAAGCCAGACCAGCTTGTTCAAATAAGAACATTTTTAAGGCATGGTGGAAGGTACGTAGGTCCTATATCCTCCTTATCTCAGGGGGGAGCTCGTTCCAGATGACCGGTGCCCCCACAGAGAAGGCTCTCCTTCTGGGGACCGCCAGTCGACACTGTTTGACCGACGGCACTCTGAGGAGCCCCTCTCTATGGGAGCGGACTGGTCGATGAGAGGCTGTTTGTGGCAGAAGGCGGTCCCGAAGATACCCTGATCCTAAGCCATGGAGCGTTTTGAAGATGATAACCAAAACCTTGAAGCGCACCCGGAAGACCACTGGGAACCAGTGCGGCTCACACAGGAGGGGAGTCACATGGGAGCGCCACTGCCTCACTTCCTTGCTTAGCCGTGGAAACTTTGGGCTCGTAAATTGTGGTTGTAAGTTGAGGACTACTTGTCATCACTGCTGCAGTTAGAGACATATCACTCTGCCAGACGTTAGAAATACTTTTTTTTGCAGAATTGGATAAGGATCAACTCTGACTGTCTATTCATCAATAGGTAATGCTGGAGTGACAGAACTAAAAAATCTGGATTTGTATATATAAATACTTCTGAAACTTACCTTTTGTATGAGGGTTCAGTACGCCAAGCCTGCATTTCTGCAAGTTCTTACTGAAATGGATACCAGATGCAAAGGCTTAATCTAAGTGCAGTGCATTAAACAATTAGTGTGGCTCATTGCACCAACCAGAACATACTTTTTATTTTTGACTGATGGATGATAAACACAGCCATCTGCTCCTCACTATGGGCGCCAGAAGGAAAGAGGACAAAATGCCCTTCTTCCAGACAGGATCTTAGAGACAGTCCCAACTTCCAGGCGCAGTGAAAATCCTCTAAAATGGGGCATATTTCTCTTCTCCTTCGGAACACTAACTGGATTTACAGTTGCATGTCATCGAGATCTGTTTTTAAAAGCAGCCCTTATTGTGTTTCTCACGGGCATACAGGTAGTCCTCAACGAAACAACCATTCATTTAGCGACTGTTCAAAATTACGACGGCATTGAAAAAAAGTCACTTGAGACTGTTTTTCAAACTTATGACCTGTGCAGCATCCCCATGTTCACGTGATCAAAATTTGGATGTTTGGCAACTGGTATATGTTTGTGACAGTTGCATTGTCCGGAAGTTATGTGATCACCTTTGGTGACTTTCTGATGGGGAAGCCAGATTCACTTAACAACTGTGTTACTCACTTAACAACTGCAGAGATTCATTTAACGACAATGGAAGGAAAAGGCATATAATGAGGCAAAACTCACTTAACAACTATCTTGGGCTCAATTGTGGTCATACGTTGAGGACTTCCTGTGCATACAAATGCACATGCAGCCTCCAAATATTTATTTATTTATTTATATTTCCTCTTTCTAAAGCACCCATGTCCCTCAGCAGCTCCTTAAGTGGCTCAGTGGCTAAGACGCTGAGCTTGTCAATCGGCGGTTCGAATGCCTTGTATAGATCTCCTGCGTGACAGGGCGTTGGACTAGATGACCTCCAAGGTCCCTTCCAACTCTGTTACTCAGAGGTGTTGCTAGATTGCAACTTTCAGAATTCTATATCCTGCTTTATTATGCCGATAGGGAATTCTGGGACTTGAAGTCAAGGTGTAGCTGGAAGAAATCTTTTGGAGAAAGCTGGTTTAGCAGATAGGGTAAAAGGAGTAGTGAACTCTTCCAGTTCTGTAAATTCAAGATAGAATTGATAGATGTGAGGCAATTCTTGCAATTTTTTAAAAACCTTTTTGGAGTATGGTACCTGAAAATGAAAATGAAAATTGTGATGTTGGAGAGGACTCCTGAAAATCCCTTGGAGATCCAATCAGTCAATCTTAAAAGAAATCAATCCTGCCTGTTCTTTGGAAGGGCAGATCCTGAAGCTGAAGCTCAAATATTCTGGCCACCAAATGAGAAGAGAGGACTCCTTGGAGAAGAACCCGGAGGTTGGGAAAGAAAGGAGAAGGAGATGGAGGAGTATGAGATGATGGTTAGATGGTGTCATCCACACAATGAACATGAATTTGGGCAGACTCCAGAAGACAGTGAAGGACGGGGGGGGGGGGGGGGGTCTGGCATGTTATGGATTCATGGAGTCATGAAGAATTGGACAAGATTTAGCAACTGAACAACAACAACTTCAAAATGATGGTCAAAAGAATGCATAGTGGACAAAATCAAATACTAAGTTAACTATGATTGATAGTTACATATTGTTGGGTCAGAAGGATGAACAGTGGTTCATCCTTCTGACCCAGTGGTTGGGTCAGAAGGATGAACATTGTTGGGTCAGAAGGATGAACAGGGAAGAAAAAGTTGCTGTTCTGCAAAATCACATTTTCAATTTTATTCCCAGCTATGGCAGTCTTCTTCAACTTGGTATCTATGATGTATGGACAATATGCTGCTATGCTAGCTAAACCGAACTTGCCAGGGTAAATGGGTGTTGAAGTCCAAAATATCCTGAAGGCACAATATAGGGAAGATTCATACTAAAGTGATAGTATGAATCGATGCACCCTAGCCTACAGTTGACTTTCATTTATTTCCAAATTGCCCATACTGAAAAGTGGGTCAGCTTGCTTCAAATGTTTGTGTGGTTGTGTTCAAGTAGCAAATCAGGAGCCACTGAGTTTCAGTTAGTAGTCAGTCTGTTTCTGTTTCGGTTAAGCAGCTAGACGATCAGCCCTAGTGGAACAGCAAGCCAAATCTCAATTACACAGCTGCATTAGCTTTGCCAGTAGCAAAAAAAAAATCACAGTGAAAATATTACAGCACACAAATAAATTAACAATAGGTTTTCAACACTTCTAGCTGGTTTATAATGGAATTACAACCATGTCCGTTGAAAGAAATTGGTCAATCTCAGCCTCAATTAAGTTAAAAGCATTTTGAAGCATGAGCTCCTATAGGCGTTATTGAATTACAGCTCCTAACAACCTTAGCCAACATGGCCAGTGACAAAGGATATTGGGAACTGTAGTTCCAGAGCAGCTGGCAGGCTCTAGGTTAAAACTAAGGCTGAGGAGAGATGGAAACATTGTGAGGAATATAGTAGCAGCATTTTCATAAATATATTATACAGAATAACAGATTAACACAGTTGGAAGAATCTCCTACTCTATTTCTCTGTTCTACCATTCTGGACAAATGGATATTCAGTTTCTTCTTAAAACTTCCATATTATCATGTCTATTTATATATGGAGAGAGCAATTATAGTGACAATTTCAAACATAGGTTTAAGCAGTGTCAGGAGCTGAATGCATGGCAATGTTCCAATATTTGAGGGGCTGCCACAAAGAAGAGTGAGTCCACCTGTTCTCCAACTCTGTTATTCTGTTGTTCTGGCTATTTGGTTAGCCAGTTCACTAGATATTGAAGGATCGGTGCATATTTATTTATTTATTTATTTATTTATTTTGTCCTGCCATTTGCTAATATTCTCACTTTTTTTCTTGGACTCTAAACTCTTTATAGGCAAACTTTTACTGCCATTTACACATTTGAGTCATTGATAAAAATACTGGCCAGAGGATTTTGTATGACTGAATTTACCTTCCTTCGAGACCCCTGGAATTGGCTGGATTTTTCTGTTATTATCATGGCGTAAGTAATTTTACTGTATTTTTCCCCTTCATCTCCCTGGACTAAGCTTTATTGAAGTTTTATGATATGATAATATGTGTTGCTCACCCCTGCCTTTCTAAAGAATTAATTTTGTGTATTGATAGTTTTGGGACAGGAAGTGAATGAACTTCTTTAGATCAGCTATTCCGCTTCCCTCCAGATAGGCTGGAATAACATCTCCCATAATCCCTAATCAGCATAGGGAATTGGTCACCTCAATTCATCTGACAAATACATGCTTGGGGATGGTGCTTTGGATTTTGCTGGCAACCAATTTAACTAAGTAAAATGAGTAACTTGCTACAAATGAAATTCATAATTAAGTGAAACACATTCCAGGGCACTTTTGCTAGGAACAATAATATCAACTACAGTGAATAGTGCATCTAACATTTGGCACATGTTAAAGGCTGACTTAGATATTGGCATCTTTTCTCTAACACTTTGACAGAGTGTCAGATTTCAGATGATTCTTCTTCTGAAGTCTAGACCAGATTCTTTAAATAGATTTCTAAGCAATTTCCAACCTGTTTAGCTTCTGTATCCATTCTGAAACAATATAAGGAAATGTAATTTTAAAAGGATTATAGCCAAAGTCCCTCTGTTTAAAATGCTACTATAAATTTGTGGCACAGATGCAACTCTCTCAGTGATTGAGTCTTCATTGACATATTTTAATACATTTGGGGAGACACCCCTGAAGTTGGTGTGGAAGGAGTTGGTGCATTCCAACGATTCTCTGACTCTGCCTAATTAATTTTTTATTTCGACGAATGAAGCTTTGTCCAGTTGCCATGATTCAACATTTTAGATATCTCTCAGGGTAGAGTTTTCAGCATTATACTGGAAAAACCTTCATTGCTAAATTGGTATAAATCCTTATCTCTCCTATCTCTAGACCTATGAAATTGAACAGGAAAGAGTTTATGCCTACCATGGCCTGGATTCCCATGTTGTACTAAATCATCATACAGTTTGCTGGTTTTGGCTTATTTGTAATGTGAAGCAAGCAAACTGTGATTTACTCAATAGAAATCACAGTTTAGACCCATAGGTGAATACAGTTGTACTTTAAGTGGGGGATATGCTAAAACCTTAACACCAAATCCATTGCAACTCTCTGAGAATCAGCTAAACCTTTACACATGGGGCTATAGCGAAGATCTTTCCAATGAAAGGGATTAAAATCCCTATTAGGAAAAATAACTTCTTTAAACCAAAGTGAATATTTTTTTTAAAAATGTGCAGGACTGGGAGGTGAGGTCAGAAATTTCAGTGAGTACAAATTTGAGGGGCGTATAATTTTTTTCCTTCCCGTGGAACTTCTTGTGATCTGGATGTGCATCAAAGCAAAACAACTAATTCAGCCAAATGTCCCATCGTCCACCTTCAAAGCTTTATCAAACGTTCATTAAAGTCCTGCTTCTATGGTGCACTTTGCCTTGTCATGTCAATGTTATTCCTCTTTGCCAGACGTGACACCTCATTGAGATGGACTGTGGCTGAATTGCAAAAGGCAGCCAGCTATAACTTTGGCAAGACCACTGTGAGAATGATAAAAGTTCTTGAGTTTGACTGCAACAACAAGTCCGTGAGGAATTACTAACTAAATTAGTAATTCCTAACTGACTGAACTGAAGTAAACTAAACTGAACTAAGTGAATTAACAATTAAAAGCCACACACAACCAGGCACCATATAAATACAGGTAGACCACAATTGACCCCAAAATTTATGTTGTTAAGTGAGAAATTTGTTAAGGGAGTTTTGCCCCTTTTTACAACTCCCCACTCCCACATTTGTTAAACAAATCAGTACAATTGTTAAGTGAATCTGGTTTCCCCATTGATTTTGCTTGTCAGAAGATCGCAAAAGGGGATCATATGATCCCAGGACACAGCAATTGTCAAAAATGTGTCAGTTGTCAAGCATCCAAATCATGTGACCATGGGAATGCTACAATAATCATAAATGTGAAAAATGGTTCTAAGTCACTTTTTCAGTGCTGATGTAACTTTAAACAGTCACTTAAACAAATGTTGTAAATCGAGGACTATCTGCAGTACCTATAGTACACATTCTGGAGAGAGATATGTTCCCTGGGTATGGGTCCACCTTGTTTCCAAAAGCTTGGAAGAATAATTTTCTAGTCCCGGTGACTGACTCAGATTGGATCCTGCAGCATTATCCTGAGACACTACCCTTTGCCTTTTATTTGCAATTACTTCCCTATTTGACCTCCACATTTTCTCATTTTGGGATATCCATATTAAATTTGGTTAGCCAGAATTGCTATGGACATAGCTTTTTATTTTTAAAGATTCAGCTCCCAGCATAATAACCTGTAAAAAAGATCAGGCCCAACATTAAGTAGAATAAGATAACGAATCTAAAATAGCAGAGTCGTTAATAGTGGCAACATCCCAGATCCTATTTTTGAGGTTCCAAGTCTTTCCTAAATCGAAGAAATCATGACTCTCAGTGTTAGAAAGGCTGCATATAACTCTTGTATCTGGGAAAGGAGTTATGTATCCCCTGCTACCGTGTTTCCCTGAAAATAAGACCCTGTTTTATATTTTTTGAACCCCGAAATAAGCACTTGTCCTTATTTTTGGGGAGGTCTTATTATTTTGGGGTGCATGGAGCAAGATGGGTCTCCTCTTGCCATCTTACCTGATTTCCAGGTCTGTCTCTCTCTAATCCTAACCAGAGAAAATGGCCATGGACCAGCTGCGCATGCGTTTTAATATTTTCGGGGAGGCTTATTTTCGGGGGGGAGTATTTTAGCACATACGCTCAAAAGCCCAATTGGGCTTATTATCCCAGGAGGTCTTAATTTCGGGGAAACATGGTAAATACATCTGTCTGTCTTAGTTACAGTTTTTCTCTTACAGTTTTTCTCAATACTTTTCCTATCTCTTTTTTCTCCTTCTTGCTTTCCTGGCTCCAGTTTTTGTGAGGGTTTTCTTGACTTTAGTTTGGTTGGGTTGTGAGATAAATATCAGTTCTATGTAAATTCAATTTATATCAGCTTTCAAGAAAATGACCAAATAGGTTTGAATCCAACAACCTTACATGAATAAGTAGGAACATAATCACCTCATTCAGCCACCTCAGGGACGGTCAACTATGGCCCTTTTACAACCTGTGGACTTCAACTCCCAGAATTTCTGAACTGAGCCATGCTGGCTAAGGAATTCTGGGAGTTGAAGTCCACAGGTTGTAAAGAGGCAATAGCTGCTTATGCTAATCTTAATGTTGGAAGGGACCTTGGAGACATTAATTTCCTGGTGAATTTTAACCATTGCTGTCAAATGGCTGTTTGAAAACATTGTGGATGGACCACCATTTTTATGAATCACTGTTTCTTCTGTTAAATTGCTTTTATTGTTAAAAAGCTTTGCTCAAGCTGGAGACTCTATGTTGTTTCAGACAAATGGCTGTCCAATCTCTTCTTGAAATCTTCCAGTGATGGAGCACCCACAACTTCTGGAAGCAAATTGTTCCACTGATTCATTGTTCTCACTGACAGGAAATTTCTCCTACGTTGGATCCATTTCCATCCATTGCTTTTTATCCTGGCTTCAGGTGCTTTGAAGAATAGGTTGATCTGCTTTTCTTTGTGATGGCCCCTTAAATATTGGAATGCTGCTATCATGTCACCCTAGTCCTTCTTATTCAATTCCCGCAATCATTCTTCATTTGTTTTAGCCTCCAGTCATCTAATCATCTTTGTTGCTCTTCTCTGCAATCCTCCAGATAGTGAACCAGCCATCCTTGTAGGTAGTACAAAATGTACCACAACCCATCACCCCAGAATTACTCCTGACCAAATATCTTATGGTTGTTGCTATAGCAACTGCAGCTCTCCAAGGCTATGTGCTGTCTCCTGATCTGACACATAGATGGGAATCTAAGCAAAATACTATTTCCTTACTCGACGTGAGTTATATATCTCCCCAAGACCTGATGTTTTGCTCATCAGCTGAATTCAAGTATGATGATTGAGGAAATAGAATAAATTCAAGCCTAATGACCGAAGAAGCTATAAGATGAGCAAAATCCATTTCAGAATAACCCAGATGGGACAACAACCTGTAGGGGCCAATTATGCCCTTGTTTTAGATGTCAGGAAGCATGTACATAATAGTTCATATGATGACTTCACTATGCAAGTGTCATCGTGATCCTTTTGTCTGTTCTCTGGCTTCATTCTTGATTGAAGTAACTGTATTTATTACTTGTTACTGAATCTGTACCCTGCCTTTCTAATTTATTCCAAAACTTAGTAAAGCTTATATGGTAGTAATGAGAAATACAAAGTAGAAAAGAAAAATCGATGCAAATAAAATAAGTTGCTAGAATAGTTAATACTTTAAAGCTTGGCAGAAGAAATGCATGTTATGCATTAATGAAATTTAATAAATAAATAAAATAATTTATAAGTTTTCTACATGCACCTTATGAGGGAGCGTATTCTCTAGCCTGAGAACTACTGGCACCTGATAGTTGAGTTGGCAGGTGAGACCTTTCTTGCCCATCTAAGCCATCAGAAACGTTATTTATTTGTTAAGAACATTTATTTGTCCCTCCCCCACAACTTACTCATGGTGATTCTGGGCATCTTACAGAAATAGAACCCCAAAACAATACCGAAGGAACTGCCAATCCCCCCCAACAATAATAATCAAACCAACTACTTTATAGGCTCCATATCAACCTCGGGTTCCCAGCCCATTGGCCAAATCATGTCTTCAAAACCTTTCTAAAGAGTGTCAAACTGGGGTCAGTTTTATTTCTTCAGGGATGATGTTCCTCAGGAAGGGAGGCACCATGGAGAAGGCCCTTCTTTTTGGTCCTACCAGATGAACCTCCTTAAGACAGGGCAGTCAGTTCCCTGCCTCTTTGCTCTGGTGGGTTGAGTAGATATGACTGGGAAAAGAGAGTCCTTCAAATGAACTGGTCCCAGACTAAGTAGGACTTTAATGGTGACAGCCAGCATCTTGAATTGCACCTAGAAGCAAAAATGCAGCCAATGCAGCTCCCACAAGAGAGGTGGCAAATATGCAAATTTAGCTTTCATAGTCTAGTCAAGTTCAGGTGGTGCCCTAGATTGTTTTTAGATAGCAGGCTAAGTCCCTAAAAAATCAACACCAGCACTTTGAGACTAGTTGCCTATTAGTTCCAGTGGAAAATGTTCAGTACAGGCGGTCCTTGACTTACAACAGTTCATTTAATGACTATTCAAAGTTACAACAGCACTGAAAAAAGGGATATGACTGTTTTTCACATTTATGACTGTGGCTGCGTCTCCATGTGATTTTTCACTTGATCAAAATTCAGAGACTTGGCAACTAACTCCTATTTATGACAGTTGCAGTGTCCCAGGGTCATGTAATCATTTTTTGTGACTTTCTGACAAACGAAGTCAATGGAGAAGCCAGATTCACTTAACAATGGTGTTACTAATTAAGCAACTGCAGTGGTTCATTAACAACTGATTCATTAAGATCACACTTAGAATACTGCATCCAGTTTTGGACAGCACACTATAAAAAACATCTTGAGACTCTAGAAAAACTGCAGAGAAGAGCAACCAGGGTGATTAGGGGACTGGACACTAAAACATATGAAGAACGGTTACAAGAACTGGGCATGGCTAGTCTAGTGAAGAGAAGGACCAGGGGAAACATGATAGCAGGGTTCCAATATTTAAGGGGCTGTCACAGAGAGGAGGGAGTCAAGATATTTTCCAAAGCACCTGAAGGCCAGACAAAGGAATAATGGATGGAAACTGATTAAGGAGAGATTCAACCTAGGAATAAGGAGAAATTTCTGACAGTGACAGCAATCAACCCATGGAACAGAAGTTGCCTTCAGAAGTTGTAGGAGCTTCATCACTGGAGGATTTCAAGAAGAGGTTGGTTGTCAGAAATGGTGTAGGGTCTCTTGCTTGGGTGGGGGGTTGGACTACAAGATCCCTTCCAATTCTTTCATCTAATCTAAAAACTGGGACAAGAAAGGTTGGGAAGTGGGAAAAATACACTTAACAGTTGAAATTTCTACAGAATATCATTGCAAGATGATCCAGACCTAAAATGAAAATTAGCTCAATGAGAATTCCCTTAATGTGCAACAGCCCTGGATTGTTTCTTTGTGAACATTTAGTTGACATCAGAGTTCATGCAGACTGCACAGAGCTTACAACCAGCCTGCTGTGGTCTCCGAAGGACTGTATAAAGACCAACGGAGAGAGAATCAGAATTAAAACATTTCTATGGTGGCTTTCAAGCTTGCACAATGCAAGAACCACCAACTGAGCAGAATCTGCACAATAGGCTATGCCAGAAGAGACAAAACTGTGGTTAAAACCAACCAAATCAAACACGTTGTATTTAGTTAGTGACTAGGTTTTTAAACAGTCTAGTAAAGCAGGTGTGAACCCAGAAATTTTCTGATTAGTCTCCCTGATCATGTGATATATGAAGAAAATACTTGTATCAGGATGCCAAGAAAATGTCCAAGAAGTAATTACAGTCCTCACTACGGTTGAAAACTATGGTTCATTTAGTGAACCATTTAGAAGTTACGACAGCACTAAAAAAGTGACTTATAACCATTTTTCATACTTACGACGTTTGCGGCATCCCCATGGTCATGTGATCACAGACGTGTGGCAACTGAGCCATACTTATGACGATTGCAGGGTCCTGGGGTTAAGTGATCCTCTTTTGCGACCTTCTGAGAAGCAAAGTCAATAGGGAAACAAGATTCACTTAAAAGCCTTGCTACTAACTTAACAATTGCTGTGATTCACTTAACAGTGAAAGGCTGTGAAATGGGGCAAAACTCACAACAACTGTCCCACTTAACAACAGAAATTTTGGGATGAATTGCGGTCATAAGTCAAGGACAACCTATAGCGTCCGCTGCCAATAGGTTGATTTGCACATCTTTGCTGTTTGCTAGCTTGCAGTGCAAAAGTCCCTATCTTTTTTTCAAAGCAAGTTCTTAATCCGATTTAAGTCCCATATCTCCTCCCAACCCAGTAAAACAAAACAGGAGATTTAAGTTCCTGGATCAGCTGCGGCTTTGGCTCTCTTAGCAGGAAGTGAAATAGCAACATCCTGAGCCAGACAACTGTGAGATCCTTAAAAAAAATGTCACAAAGGGCAGTGTCACCCAGTTGACCATTGAGATTTTTCAAAAAGTTAGAAAACCAGCTGAAGAAAATGAAAGCCATAATATGGGGATTGGGGAAGAAAAATACTTCAATCCTTCCCCCGTTTTTTTTTAGTTAAAGAAAAAGTATGGAAAAGGACATTGTCACAACAATTGGGCAATTCTGCTTGAATTTTAAAACTTGTTGAATCATTTTTGAACATTCGGCTTCAGTTCTAGCAAGTACATAACGGGAATATAAGCTTTAACATCAAGTATCTTCAATAAGACAAAATTGCCTCTTACATCCAGATTTTTACTATCAATTTCCTTAGAGAGACAGCTTGTATTTAATAGCATAAGACCACCAAAGAGAGAGACCAACTCATTTTTTTAAAAAAACCCTAACCTTAGCTAATTCCTATTTTAATAAAGGACCCTCTTTCAATAGAATTCTAGATATTTAGAGTGCCTGTAATATTAAGTTTCTTGAGTCACTTGAAGCTTTTGATATCCAGTTACCTGGACAGAAATACCATAGCTGAATTTAGAACTCCTTCTATAAGGATTCCTTCAGATTTCCTGTTTAAGCACACACAGATTCTCCCAAGGGAGGGACACAAATGTTGCTGCAAAAAAGTGATGATTGAAGCCATTTCCATGCACTGAAAGCTCTGCTCATTAAAAAAAAAAAAAGGCTGTGATTTGTAATTACAGCTGCCATCTTGACTGTATTTTTTTATTATTTATTTTATTAAATTTATTGACCACTCTTCTTACCAGAAGATAACTCTTTTCTCAACCCTACAGATTGTCCTAATTCTCAGCAGGCTTCAGTGAGCATGTACCCATATTGTAGGTAGTCCTCTACTTACGACCTACAATTGGCACCCCCTCCCCCAACATTTCTGTTGTTAAACAAAGCAGTTGTTAAATGAGCCTGGCCCACTTTTAGCATCTTTTTTGCCACAATTGTTAAGAGAATCATGTGGATGTTAAGCAAAACTGGTTTCCTCGATTGACTTTGCTTGTCGGAAGCGGGCTGGAAAGTTCAAATGCTGGTCACATGACCCCGTAATGCTGTAAATATGAATATATATGCCAAGCAACTGAATTTTGATCATGTGAGCATGGGAATGCTGCAATTGTGAGAGAATTGGTCATAAGTCACATTTTTCAGTAACTTTGAACAGTCATTAAACAAATGGTTGTCAGTTGAGGAGTACACAATATATCAGCCTTTAAAAAAAAACAGGTTTTTTTCCCCCACAGAGTGATTTTATTTTCACTTTAATTTATTTTTTCCTTTCTTCCTTGTCCACGGGGCAAAACTTACTTAACTGTCTTGCTTAGCAACAGACATATGGTCATAAGTTGAGGACTATCTGTATGTGGGAGAATTTTGGGACTACTTTAGCAAATCACGTGCTGTGTGCATGTTTTCTCAAGTTTCAGTTCATTTGTCCCAAATGCAGCCCAAAACTTAGTACAATCTCTGAACCTGCTTTGAGAGACATGAGAGACAGGCCACGTACTACTACCAACCATAAACAAAAACGATCCTAGAAGTTGGCTTGCCTCTTTTGCAATATTTCTTTCTTGTATTTTTATTTATAATTGTTTATATTGTTTATAAGGTGCTTTGGGAACATTGAAAAGTGGAATAACAATAATAACCAAAAGTCATAGATGCCTTTGGGTGCAATCCCCAAACAACTGGAGCACCACCTGAACACCATCAGCATTGACAAAATCCCCATCAGTCAATTACAAAAAGTTGCTTTACTTGGAATAGCTTCCATCCAATGATGTGACCTTTAACACCATCAAATGTCCCAATCTGCCTATCCCTGGTCCTTAGGAAGAGGGTCAGTAGATGGACAAGAATGCCAAATACAGCCTGAACATCTGGCTGATTGTGCAATGAATCATAATAATGTATTATGAAGGCTTCTCTGAGTACCACTGCTTGGAAGATAGTATTCCTAATTGTGGGCCTTTTCATGGAAATCCTTCCCCAAGAAAGCCACAAGAAAGCATGCTGATATCTACTTAGCATCAAGCTTAAACATTTCTCATCTCCCAGGCATTTTCATTGTTTGTGCAATAGTTTGTTTCTTTGTTTTAATGTTATGAGCCCATATTATTCTACGTTAATGGTGCTTACATTTTATTACAACTTTTCTTTATTGTTTATGAATACATTTTATTATTTGACTGCGCGTAATATCTCTGTCATTTCCCAGAGGATTCTGGGCCATTGATTCTATTTCACGAAGATAATGATAATTGTGGAAGCTTTAAAACAAGCACTAATACTTTGAGAGCACAGTTGTAACCACATCTGGGTGAATGCATTAATGGGGCTAATGGGGCATTCCTATTAATAATAAATCAGAATAGATCTGGAGGGGACTTTGGAGGTCTTCTGGTCCAACCCCCTGTTCAAATAGGAAACTCTATACCATTCAAAACAAGTGGCTGTCCAGTCTCTCCTTAAAACCTCCAGTGATGGAGCACCCACAACTTCTGGAGGCAACTTCTGTCCCACTGGTTAATTGTCCTCACTGTTAGAAGTTTCTCCTTAATTCCAGGTTGCTTCTCTCCTTGATTAGTTTCCATCCATTATTTCTTGTCCTGCCTTCTGGTGCTTTGGAAAATCAGTTCATCCACTCCTCTTTGTGTCAGCCACTCAAATATTAGAATACTGCTATCCTGTCACTCCTAGACCTTTTATTTATGGAGGGATGATGTCATCAGGAAGAAAAGTCTTACCCCCCTGAAGATGATGCTATGGGAATCATCTTTTTAATTATATTTTGCATATTCTTGGCTTTAGATGTCCAATTGATATAGTGGCAGCTAGCTCTTCTTTTGGGATTGACTTCATCCCTATTTTTATTCTCTGTGTTTCACGTCATCCCATCACCCAGAACACGTGATGCCAGGTCATCTTGCTCCAAATTCCCTTCCTTGTCTGAGCAGCGATAACATTTTGGAATGTAGCTGGTATGATTAGAAGTGACTGAGAGAAAAGAAGTACAAAATATAGGGCTCCTGTTTTTGGCATCGTCCACAGATCCAAATCAAGCTCTCACGTAGGCACGAGTTCACTTTTGAACCAAGTAGACAAATTGGCTGAAAAATCCAGGAGAAATTCTCCCACTGCTCCTCAAGCACAGGACTCTATGTTAACAGTGGCAAAATGGTTTAAAGCTGAATAAAATGCAGGAGGAGATCAAAGGCAGGGAGTCTGTGGAGGTTCTCAATCATCCAAGTCATGGTTGTCCCAAAGATGCTTTTTCAGGAGACAACTGAACCTTCTTGGCTTTTCCTTGAAGATGTTTCACTTCTCATCCAAGAAGCTTTATCGGTTCTGACTGAATGGTGGAGAATGGAAGGACAGGGAAGTTTGTCAACAGAGGAAAGTTTGTCAACGAAACAACTATTTCACAAAGGCATGATACAATGGAGAACAAGATTCAGCAGATCGCATTTGAAAGACAAAGGTCACTCTTTGAAGACAAAAAAGTCCACATTATGGACAGAGAGGACCACTAGTTTGAAAGTGGGATCAAAGAAACCATCTACATTAAGATTGAACAGCCCTCTCTCAATGGGGGGAGAGGGATAGGACACCACCTCTCTCCTGTTTACAACACAATCCTTTCAGCAGTCCCAACAAGGTTCCTCGCCCATTTGCACTATTCAGGTGACCCTGGAGGCACAGATAAACCTCCAATGTCCTCAACAACTCTCAGAAAGAGAGCTAACAACCAGATGATTGCAAGGAATATCAATCCTTCTATCCTCCATTTAGTCAGAATTGAAGAAGCTCCCTGGATGAGAAGTGAAAAGTCTTTAAGGAAAAACGAAGATAGTCCAGGTGCCTCTTGAAAAAGCACCTTTGGGTAAAAGACAAGACATTCATACAAACTCTTCATTGCTTAACTAAACACATGCAAAAACATTGTGATCCTCATGAGCATTGCATCAAAATACTCAGATCCTTTGAGGGAGATTTCTAAAACAAATTATGCTTCAGCAAATTAAACCAGGACTGGAAGAAAACAAATGCAAGGGAATTTATCTGCCGAGGTTTAATCTAGTCTGATACAAAACTTTTCCCACAATGGTGTTTGAGTGCACTTCATCCATCGCTATATATATACACATATGTGTGTGTGTGTGTGTGTGTGTGTGTGTGTGTGTGTGTAGATCTTTGGTTATTTGGGTCTTCTCCCGCGTAAAATTGGAAGTGTCTTGGCGACGTTTCGACGAAGTCTCATTCGTCATCTTCAGGCTGGTGTTCTCGGCTTCATGAAGCCGAGAACACCAGCCTGAAGATGACGAATGAGACTTCGTCGAAACGTCGCCAAGACACTTCCAATTTTACGTGGGAGAAGACCCAAATAACCAAAGACCTACATACAAACACCCGTGAAAACCTCAGAATATATATATGTATATATGTATATATGTGTCTATTTTCTTACTTTTCGTAAGTTTTATGTGTGCTTTTCCTTTAAGCCAGGTTTTTCCTACCTAACCAAGATGTTTCTAGAACCACAATTGAGTGAAATCTCATTCACTACTTTCTGGGGTTTTTTTCTTCCTTCTTTTCATTCTGGCAGCCAACAAATTTTGTGCTGCATTTTGTGCTGCAAATAGATTTCACCCATCTTCATGATTTTGAAAGAACGGGCAAAGAGATTGTTTTAATATTGACAAGAATGACTTCACCTGCTCACCCTCAGGCTGGGGATGAGGTGAAGGCAACATCAACCAAACAAGCAAAGAGAACTTTATGAGGATATGTCCATAATTACACAAGGACAAGTAAAATCACTTTGAAAACCAGTATTTTTTGTTTGTTTGTTTGTTTGTTTCAGCAACTTGCAAAGCTCCTGTAGCCGTACGGGTAGTCCTCGACTTACAACAGTTTGTTTAGTGACCATTTGAAGTTGTAACAGCACTGAAAAAAGGAACTTGTGACCATTTTGCACACTTACGACCATTGCAGCATTTCCATGGTCATGGATCAAAATTCAGATGCTTGGCAACCAACTCATATTTATGACCGTTGTAGTGTCTCAGAGTTATGTCATCATCTTTTGCAACTTTCTGAAAAGCCAATTCAATGGAGAAGTCAGATTTACTTAACAACTGTGTGACTAACTTAACAACTGCAGGGATTTACTTAAAACTGTAGCAAGAAAGGTCATAAAACAGGGCAAATTCATTTAACAGTTATCTCACTTAGCCACAGATATTTTGGGCTTAGTTATGGTCATAAGTCGAGGACTGCCTGTAGATAAAATAGGCTATCCCTGTGATGCTTTCTCTCTCTCCAAAGAATAACAGAATAACAGAGTTTGAAGGGACCTTGGAGGTTTTCTAATCCAACCCTCTGCTCAGGCAGGAAAACCTATACCCGTGATGGCGAACCTATGGCATGGGTGGTACAAGTGGCACACGGAGCCATATGTGTGGGCATGCGAGCGTTGTCCTACCTCAGCCCAGGACGCATGTACATGCTGGCCAACTGATTTTCGGGCCTTCTGGACCCACCGGAAGTCAGGAAACGGGCTGTTTCCGGGCCTCTGGAGGGCCTCCAGGGGAGTGGGGAAGGCTGTTTTTGCCCTCCCCAGGCTCTTAGAAAGGCTTTGGAGCCTGGGGAGGGCAAAAAAATGGGCCTACCAAGCCCACCGTGCCATCACATGCCAAAAGCGAGGGGGGGGGAACAGGGAAAGTCACATGCGCATGCATGGGGGGATGGGGAGCATTGAATTATGGGTGTGAGCACGCATACGCGCAATCCCCCCCATTACCCCCTCTTTTGGCACATGACGGCAAAAAAGTTAGCCATCACTGACCTATACCATTACACACAAATGGTTGCTCAATCTCTTCTTAAAAATCTCCAGTGATGGAGCACCCACAACTTCTGGAGACAAGTGGTTCCACTGATTAATCGTTCTCACTATCAGGAAATTTCTCCTTCGTTCTAAGTTGTTTCCATCCATGGCTTTTTGTCTTGCCTTCAAGTGCTTTGGAGAATAAGTTGATTCCCTCTTCTTTGTGGCAACATTATAGTCACAAGAAAAGGAGAACCTGTATAAGCTCCTTTGAGGGTTACATGAATGAAAAATAGCACCCCCTTTGTGGTCCAATAGATACATTTAGTATAACCAAAAGGAGATGCACTGTTGCCCTAAAGGAAAAAAAATTAATTCCTTCTAATATCATCAGTCTGTTTAGCTTGTCTGCTCAATAGAACTGGAATTCCCAGGTCTGTGCTCGCCCTTGATTGACCCTTGTGAGCTAAAAACGACTTGTGCCTCTTTAGTGTCTCAAGTGTGGAAGAGAACATTCAGGGTTTTATAAACGAATACTCTGTTTGAAAACATGAGACCGCCCAGACTGTAAACTGTTCACTCTGGATCATTGAGAACTTGGCACCAAAACTTCACACCTTTTCAGAGGGTGAATGGAAGGAAATGGGGAAGGACATCAAAATACAGGGGATGCAGGGATGCCCTTGCTTTTAAGCACTGGAAACTGAGCTAATACAGTTTTCCGATGGGAGCCCTGTTGATGGCTTTTGTATACCATTTTTCATTTGTTAATCTTATACAGGTTATGACTATAATAGAGCCTGACCATTATGGCTGTAAGTCATGATGATCATAAAGCAGATCATCACATTACTAGACCTGATTTAATCTTTTTAATGGCAGTTTATTTATTTATTAGTCGCATTTCAATGCCGCCCAACTCCCTAGAGTTGGGAGTTGTTAAGGGAGCACCATAGTCATAAAGCGAACATGGTGGCTGTTAAGCAAACATATTGTTTTTCAGGGGGCATTTTTTACTGAAATAAATACTAATTTTTAGTATTGGGAAAAAAATACTAGTTTCTGGCAAAAATAATTAAAATATTTTTAAACATGGGACGCCACTACAGATAGTCCTCAACTTATGATCACAATTGAGCCCAAAATTCCTGTTGTTAAGCAAGGCAGTTGTTAAGTGACTTTTGTCCCATTTTATGACTCTTTGCCACAGTCCTTAAGCAAATCTCTGCAGTTATTAAATGAATCTTGCAGTTGTTAAGCAAATCTGGCTTCCCCATTGACTTTGCTTGTCGGGAGCCAGCTGGGAAGGTTACAAAAGGTCATGACATAACCCTGGGACAGTGCAAGTCAAAAATTCATGCCAGTTGCTAAGCACCCACATTTTGATCCCTTGACCATGCTACAATGGTTGCAAGTGTGAAAGCTGGTCATAAGTTATGTTTTTCAATGCTGTTGAAAATAGTCATTACAGCAGGAAATGACCTGTAGGACAAGGGTCCTGAATCCCAGTTCATGGACTTTCACCTGGCTGCAGAGTGCCAGAAATGGGGTTGTGCAAACAAGCTAAGCCCTATCCATGGGATGCAGGCAACATGCAAAGCCATGCCCCCTCCGATCTATGGAAAAAGCTCTTCCCATGGAACCAGTCCCTGGTGCCCCAAAGATTGGGGGCTGATGCTGTAGAAAGGAAGCATTCTGGTAAATCAGAATTTCTATGGGAAGGGCAGCTGTTTTTCAAAAGCAACTGTAGTTCTGAAAGGGTTTGGGGCAATCTGTACTAAATTGTGCTTAAAGCTAAACAAAGGATTGATCTCACCCTGGAGGGAGAGGCAGAAATAAAAAGAAGTAGAATTGGACTGATCTGGCTCAGAATTTCAATTCCAAAGAGATAGCTAATATGATTCCATGGCAAAATTTGGGAGTTCCTTGCTGGTCTTTAAAAGTCTTGTAACATAAAGGCCATGGAGTGATAGCCACTGGATTAGGTGCCTTGTGGGCAAATACAGATAGTCCATAATTTATGACCACAATTTAGCCCAGATTGAGCTGCTAAGCAAGATGTTTGTGAAGTGAGTTTTGCCCCCATTTTGCGACCTTTCTTGCCAAATTGTTAAGTTAGTAACCCAGTTGTTCAGTGAATGTGGTTTCCCCCATTGACTTTGCTTATCAGAAGGTCATAAAGGATGATCACCCCGGAACACTGCAACCGCCATAAATATGATTATGGAGATTGTTGCAATGGTCAATAAGTATGAAAAACGAACATAAGACACTTTTTTCAGTGTAATTTTGAACGGTGATTAAATGAACTGTTGTAACTCAAAGACTACCTGTATTAGAGGTAGAAATCATAAACAGCATTGCCAAGGGGCTTCAAAATGCCCATGGATTTGTACAAAAAGCTGCTCAAGTAGAAGATAAGTACATGTTTGTTCCTGACTGCAGTAATTGGTGATAAGACTGGTCTTCTAGCTTTGACAATTTTTTAACGTATTTTGATCTTTTTCCCCCCTTTGTCAGCAGGAAAATAGAAGAGGTTTTGAAATGGGGGTTCCACATCCCTTCTACTGAGTTAACTCTAAGTAATAAGATGGGAGTAGTCTGTAAAATGAAGCTTGTGCATTTAAAAAAAAATATGTGATGCTTGCTTTAATCCTATTATTATTACTATTGATATACGTGATATCAAATATTGATATTTCTGACAATTGCCAGAAGCTGTCTTAACATTTTGGGGTGGGCTGTTGGGATTCACATTTGGAACAATATGTATAATTTTGTTTTATTTTATTGAGAAAACACTTTTGTAATAGTTCATTTTGTAACTGGGGGAAAATTTTTTTCAAGGCTTACATGCATTCATGCATACATATATAAAAAGGGTTAAGGGCTAAGTTTAAATAACCCACTAATTGACAGAACATCGACTTCATGTGTGAAGAAGATTCTAATTTAATACCTAGCTTCCCCAGAGAAGAAAAAAGAAGAAACAGATGGAAATTGTATTTCTTGCTCCAAAGAAATTCCCTCCTAGCCCTTTATGTAGAACAGGTGGGCGAGAGACTTTGAGCATTAATTGTTATAATTAGATATAATTAGATTATGAATTTGTTATACAAAAGTTGTTGAATTCTTTCATAATGGAGCCGTAGTTTTGCTGCAATAAAGGGATTAATCTTAAATTTTGCATTACAGTTTAATATATGTTGTACATGTAGTCCTCGACTTACAACCACAATTGAGTCCAAAATTTATGTTGGTAAGCGAGACAGTTGTTAAGTGAGTTTTCCCCATTTTACAATCTTTCTTATTGTTAAGGGAATCACTACAGTTGTTAAGTTAGTAGCATGGTTGTTAAATCTGGCTTCTCCATTGACTCTGCTTGTCAGAAGGTCACAAGGAGTGATCACATTACCCTGGGGACATTGCGACCAGCATAAATATGAGTCAGTTGCTATGTGTCTGAATTTTGAATCATGTGACCATGGGAATGTTACAATGGTCATAAGTGTGAAAAATGGTTATAAGTCATTTTTCTCAGTGCCATTATAACTTCAAACTGTGACTAAATGAACTGGTGTAAGTCAAGAACTACTTGTAGTTACTATAATTAGGGCATATCAAATTTTTCAACTTTCGATTTCCAAACATTAGTGGTGCTCAAAAGTTGTGACAAATCTTGGGGATTGTAAAGATATTTTGGTTACTTTAATATAATTTAGATATGCTTGGTAAGTAACTATGTAAATATCATAACTTTTTAATATTTTGATTGTTTCATTAATATGGTGTTTTATTGTAACTGAGAAGCCTGACAATATTGTGGTAAAAAGATCAACGGTGTTAACTGATTTGGTATTAACTGACTTCCTGTATTCCTTTTTAACTTCAAAAACTTAGATCCTTTCCTAGGACTCTTTAAATCCCTAACAATTTGGAAGAAATTCAGTTATGTTCTAATGTTGGAAAGTGCATTATAATATAAAAAGATTCATAAAAGTTTCCTCATTCTTTTCACTTTCATAGCAGCTACAAATCCCTAAACTCATGTATTATTTTGACTTGTTTGGCCTCCACCTCTTCAATTCTTGATATTTAAAATGTGTAAAATATAGATTTATCAGGTTATATATAGATTGTAGCTGCTTAGAGTCTTTTTAACATCATACACAGCTTTAGACATATTCCCTATATAATAGAAGAATTTTGAAACAGAGTTTTTTTTTTGTTCACGAACCTGTGTTCTCAGGTAGATTGGGGGTGAGAGCTGGGGAAATTTAATTCCTTTTTGTTGTGTAGTAAGCTTCCTATTTACAATTACCTTGATCCAAAAATCTTTTCCAGTCACTTTGCCTCATTCCTGTTGCAAGGGCAAGACTTAAGTGATGGTTTTTATGTTTTTGCAATACAATCCTGGTTTTCATTTTCATTATTCTCGGATTTTCTACATATCTAATGTTCTTCAACGAGAAATTCAATACAAGTAGTCCTCGATTTATGACCACAATTGAGCATAACATTTTCATTGCTAAGCAAAAGAGTTGTTAAGTGAGTTTTGCCCTATTTTATGACTTTTTTTGGCTCAGTTGTTAAATGAATCACTGCAGTTGTTGCCCTCCCTACTGACTTTAACATGTCAGAAGGTCACAAAAAGTGATCACGTGATCCTTGGATACTGCAACCATCATAAATATATACCAGTTGCCAAACATCCTAATTTTGATCATGTGACCATGGAGATGTTGTAACTGTCGTAAATGTGAAAAATGGCCATAAATCTCTGACTGTAACTTTGAGCGGTCACTAAATGCATGGTTATAAGTCAAGGATTACCTGTAATGTTGGGCAAGCAAGAGAAATCACCTAGCACTACTGATCTTCCTTCTGCTTATCTGCAGAAAAATTATATTGCGTAATTCATGGTGACCAATTAAACAGATCTTTGCATAGAAGACCCCCTTAAGAATTCTATGCCTTGAGCTTCACCATGGAAGAAAATGGAATATTGAAATACAATAAAAGAATCTGTTTTAAATAGGTGAAAGACAGAATGGTTTGTGTGAGCTAATCCAGGACCCAAAATGTAGAACAGAAATATCCATAACGCACAAAATATTTTAGCAGCTGAGCTGCAGGAAATCAATGCAGCCGAGATTTGCCTAGGCAGAAAAGCCCTTCACCCAATTCTGATAATCAGTGTATCAATTTTAAGATAATAGCATAACAGAATTGGGAGGGACCTTGGAGGTCATCCAGTTCAACCCCTGCATGAGCTGGAGACCTGATACTATTTCAAGACAAGCCTGACCCATTTTAAGACAATTAAAGGCAGTCCTTAGCTATGTGTACCTTGCTGAGTGTTTCCAAATAATTTTGGCTTAATTCAACAGGTTTGTAAGAAAATTGACCAGACTAGGTAAAAATTTCATACTTTGAAATGTTAGGCTACTGACAGCTTTTTTTTAAAAAAAATAAAAACTGTTTCATATAAACCAGGTAAGAAGCCCTGATAATAACATATCTGGTCTCAGCCTCAAGTGACTATTTTTTTCCCTGTCCTCCCCTCCCCTTCTTTCTCTTCTTTTCTTTCTTTTGCTGTCCTTGTTTTGCTGTCATGGTCTTCTTCTTCTTGTCTGAAACTTTCCTTGTTTACAGATACATAACTGAATTTGTGGACCTGGGCAATGTCTCAGCCTTACGAACATTCAGAGTTCTCCGGGCGCTGAAAACAATCTCAGTCATTTCAGGTGAAAAAAAAATTATAATGGGGTTAAACACTTGGGATGCACCCAGTAAAGCTTATGTGCCATTCCCCTATAGCAAAATGGCCGCCGGTAGAATATGGTTTGGTATGGATGAGTAAAGGGAACAGAGGAACCTGTCAATAGAATGCTTTTTGATATGGCCCTCAGCCACTCCCTCAAAATTTATTTTGTGGTGAGCATAAAACATTTTTGTGCATCTCAAATATCTGGGTAGAAATTTGTGTGTGTGTGTGCCTTCAGGTCAGTCTTATGACTATACAGGTATGTCCATGCTGTTTTCTAGGCAATGTTTTCCAAAGTGGCTTGCAATTGTCTCCTTTCTAGGGTTGAGAGAGAAGGACTGACCCTACAATGCCCAGAAGGCTTTCATGCCAAGGCAGGATTAGAACTCAGAGTCCCCCAGCTTCAGCCTAGGATCTTCCTCACTGCACCTCAATGGCTCTGGGCTGATAGGGTGGGTCAGATCCAGAGTCCCCAGTCCTTTCATTTCTTGTGAATGAGGAAAAGGTTACTATTTGGTTCTCCTCCTCACATCTTTCTCAGCATCTCCAATGAGAGAGAGAGAGAGAGAGAGAGAGAGAGACTTGTCAAAATCATGCAGTTGACTTCTGGCTCTGAGGCATGACTTAAACTCACGTTTTTATGCCTCTAGTCCAGAGGTCTCCAAATTTGGCAATTTTAAAACTTGTGGTTTTCAACTCCAAAAATCCCCCAGTCAGCCACGTTGGCTGAGGAATTCTGAGAGTTGAAATCCGTAAGTCTTAAAAGTTACCAAATTTGGAGACCCCTGATCTAGTCCAACACTTTAAACTACTAGCCCAACTGTCTCTTTGAAATATGACTTGCAAAAATACTCCATCAGCAATACAATTCAGGAGTCAATCTAATATCTTAAACCTTGCACTTGTTAGAAAAATAGAACAAAAATACTAAACTAGGTCCAATATATTGGAAAAAAATCTTTTCCATGAGAATGGTTTGGAGGTAAATTGCAAAAATATGACACTCCTCTTGGAAAAAGTAAGATCCTTCAATAAAATTAATTTGCAGGCTAAAGGCTATTTATATTTATAAATACTTGTATTTATATAAACATGCTTTTTATAGCTGAAAAAAAAAGACAGATGAATCTAGTTTTGTTTTCTCACTTTGTTGACTCTGAGATGTTTTGGATTACAACCCCCATCATCAGTTGAGAGGGTGAGAATTGAAGTCCAGTATTGTTGGGAGGCTGGATTCATCTTTCTTCAGAATTATTAGGCCCGCATTTTAGATCAAAGTCAGCTGAATCCAGGCACAATCCACAAGTGCTTCCCCCCCCCTCAGAAATCCCATTGAGACAAATATAATAGCACAGTCTTCTTATAAAAGTTTTTGAAATTTCCAATGGTGCCAGCTCCCCTCTTTGACATTCTCTCACATTGCCTTATTTTAGTTCAAAAATGAAGGCAATTTCTTTTTTTCCTTGCCCCTTCTTATGAAACTTAGTTATGGATGCTTTCATCTTTCTGTCTCCCCCTTCCCCTCTTCCCCCCTTTAAATTGGCTGTGGGAGGTACTCTAAAAGTGAAACAATAGGAAAAAATAAATATGCCAGGGGCTTATCTATAGACAGGGCTTCTTCAGCCTTAGTGTTTAACATCTTTCATCTGCATGGCCAAGTAGAGAAGTATGTCAAAACAACCAACACTCACATATGATAAATTTTGTGTACACGATCACAATTCAGCTCAAAATTTCCAACACAGTAAAGTGAAGAAACAGTAAAGTGCCTCATTTTATGACCTTCCTTGCCACAGTTGTTAAGTGCCTCACTGCAGTTGTTAAATTAGTAATCCTTTGTTAAGGGAATCTGGCTTCTCTGTTGAATTTGCTTGTCAGGAGGTCATATATGGTGACCACATGATCCCGGATTCCTGGGGCATGTAACCGTCATAAATATATGCTAGTTGCCAAGCATCTGAATTTTAATCACATGACTCTGAGGATGCTGCAACAGTCATAATTGTGAAAAACAGTCATAATTCACTTTTTTCAGTTCTGTTGTAATTTCAAATGGTCATTAAATGAATGGCTGTAAGTCGGGGACTACCTGTAGATGGTTATTCTGAACAGATGTTGTCAATTATAGGCTAAAAAAGGGACTGTTTTATTTTTATTTTATTTTATTTTAGAGAGAGAAATAGGGGGATGATAGACCGGGATGGCAGAATCAATTTCTTTTAGGTGGTAAATATTCATACTGCAGCATTCTCCACTGAAATTAAAGCAATAACACTTGTTCTGAGGCACCTGTGAAGCATTTAAGGGGTGAATGTCGTATTTTCCAGAAGGCAAATGAAAATCCATGGGAAGAAAATGCAATTGATTTTAATGGAACTGGATTTCCTTCTTATTTATTGTTTATTTATTTATTTATTTATTGGTTTGATTTATATGCCGCCCTTCTCCGGAGATTCAGGGCGGCTTACAATGTGTTAAGCAATAGCCTTCATATTTTTGTATATACCTGCTTAGTAGGGCTTTTCTGATCCCATACTGAATTGTACACTGTAAAAAAACTAATGTCGAGTTGTAGACAATGAAATACTTTTGGCTTTCCTGAAAAGATTTTGCCTAAACATGTAGCAGAAGAAGTTTGCTCAGCTGTCAGAAAAAGACAAAGGTTTTCCTTCGTCCAGTCATATCCAATTCTAGGGGGCAGTGTTCATCTCCATTTCTTAGCTGAGGGAGCCAGCTTTGGTCGAAGACATTGTCGTGGTCATGTGGCTAGCATGACTGTACACTGAGGTGCATGGAACGCTGTTACTTTCCCACCAAAGGGGTACCTATTTATCTTCTTGCATTTGCATGCTTTCAAACTGCTAAGTGGGCAGGAGCTGGGGCAGGAATGGGAGCTCATCCCATCATGCAGTTCTTGGGTCTTGAACTGCCAATGATCCAGTCGACAAGCCCAATGTCTTAACCAATAGTACAACAAACTTGTTTATGTATAGAAAGATAAAGACTTCCTCAATGATGCTCAGGTCTTAGCAACTCTATGTCCTGGCTGTGTAGATTTTTTCTTGCAACCATCATAGTGGCTTGCTGTTGATTTCCTGGACGTTTTTTCGAATTCCCAATCTAGGTTGTAGCCTTGGTATTGGTCTTTCGTCAATACACTAAATGTCCCAGTCTTGCTTAGTTTTTTTCAAGAGTAGTCATAATGTCTTCTGGGTGTGCTTCAAGGTTTTGGTTACCACCTTCAGAGCGCTCCATGGCTTAGGACCAGGGTACTTATGGGACCGCCTTCTGCCACCAATAGCCTCTCACCGACCAGTTCGCTCCCATAGAGAGGGCTCTTCAGGGTGCCGTTGGCCAAACAATGTCGACTGGCGGCCCCCAGGGGGAGAGCCTTCTCTGTGGGGGCATCCGCCATCTGGAACGAGCTCCCCCTTGAGATAAGGAGGCTTCAGGACCTATGCATCTTCTGCTGCACCCTAAAAATGTTTTTATTCCAACAGGCTGGTCTGGCCTAAGTCTCCCCTTTTAAATTGGGTTTTTAAAATGTTTTATATAATTGGATGTTTTAAATTTTGTTTCTAAGCCCAAATTATTTAATCTATTTCAATAACTTTTAACTTTTATATATTATTGTGTTTTATTTTGGCTGTTCACCGCCTTGAGTCCCTTTTGGGAGTAGGGCGGTATATAAATTTGAATAATAAATAAATAAATAATAGAAAAATGCTGCCACATTTTGCTAGTACCAGTGAGATCCAATAGAAGGGAATATTGTAGCTCAGGATTGAACTGTGGGGTCTTCGGTGTTCACTGGGCTTGTTTGTTTTCTTATAGACGTTTCATTCGTTCAACATCATCATGAAGTTACCTAGTTGGTAATGAAAGGTCTGGAAAAACAAAACAAAACAAAACCTAACCAAGCTCAGGGAGCACCAAGAATCCCACATTGTTGAGCTCTTTAAGCAGTGCTCATTCCCTTGGTGAGAACAGAGTCTGTAGATCATAGAATCATAAAACTGGAAGAGATGTTGGAGATCTTCTAATCCAAGCTCCTGCCCATGGCCGGAGTCCTTATTAGTTGATCAATCTTTTCTTCAAATTCTCCAGTGATTGGGAAGCAAGCTATTCCACTGATTTTTTTTAAAAAAACTGGGTGTACGTGTAATCCTCCAGTTATGATCATAACTGAGCCCAAAATTTCTGTCTCTAAATGAGGCAGTTATTAAGTGAATTTTGCCCGGCGTTACGACTTTTCTTGCCGCAGTTGTTAAGTTACTAACAGGATTGTCAGTAACAACCTGCTCAACCAGTCTTCTGCTTGATCAGGGGGTTGGACTAGCAGACCTCCAAGGTCCCTTCCAGCTCTATTCTGATTGATTAATTGATATTGATTGATTGTTAAGTGAATCTAGCTTCCATATTGACTTTGCTTATCAGAAGGTTGCAGAAGGTGATCACATGACCCCAGGACACTGCAACCGTCATAAATATGAATCAGTTGCCAAGTGTCTGAATTTTGTTCATGTGAACATGGGAATGCTCTAAGGGTCACAAGTGTGAAAAATGTAACTTCATTGTAACTTCAAATAGTCACTAAATGAACGGTTGTAAAGCAAGGACTACCTGTATTTCTTTCCAAAGAGTGTATTCTCCTGAAGTCTATCTTATCAGATCCAATTTCTTTTACTTCAATGAGAGATCACCAAATCCATTTGATAATTCAGTCTGAAGGGAAATCCAATGGTTAAGACTTTGTGAAACATGGAAGCTGACCTACTCATAGATATTTCAGTATTACCGATCATAATGTAGTTTGTTGGCTTTCCCTAAATATACCCTTGGAGGCTGGAATTCTAGACTGTCAGATGGTCACAAAAGGGGATTGCTTGACCCTGGAACATTGCAACCATCATAAGTATGAATCAGTTGCCGAATGTCTGAATTTTGATCACATATCCATGGGGAAGCTGCAATGATTATGTGGGTGAAAAATCATCAATGATTTTTTCAGTGCTGTTGTAACTTCGAACGGTCATTAAATGAATGGCTCTAAGTCAAGGACCACTTGTAATTTCTCCTGTACAAAATATTTATTTATTCTTAGAGTTCTATCCCCACTTTCCTACAGATGTTCAAGGCAATGTATTTATCCTTTCCTTTTGTAGATTTAGCCACAACCACCAACCTGTTGGAAAGGAATGAGACACAGTGACTGGCTACTGATCTGTTATCTGTTCTCTTGCCTGATTGTGACTGTCTGTTTCCTGGTGGTCCATTTTGCTCTTGGTTGTGTGTCTCAGACTAGGAAAGCAACATAGCCCACTTCAAAATTAGGCTTTGAGTGTGACATAGTCTTTCAATTGGCTTAAGACAGATGACTTCCTTTAAATGAAGCTGAAACTTTCCCCAAATCCTGAAGTAGAACAAACACTTCACCATCCTAACAGAACTTCCAAGTTATTCTGCATCTCCTCCAAATTTTCCTTCTGTAATCACACTCTTCTCTCTTTTGTGGAACATCTCAGGATAAAAGGTTGTATTAGAATGCATGTCTCTACATAAATTGGATTATCTCCATAGGGTAAAATAGAACAGAATAATAACTAAATTTCTGCATGTAATGATAACTGTAATGCACCTGTCACTGTTAATTGAATAGGAAGTTCTGTTACTACTGTGGGTGGCATTTTCAACCCCTTACCTATTATTCCACAGATATCTCTAAGATACATCATTAATTTTCGTAAAAACCCCTTCATTTATTTCACTACATCTAGAATTATTCAGGTGGGAGATTTTGTTTAATGAATGCTTTGAAAATCAATACATTTTTTTTTAATCTAAAAGGAGAATTTGTTGGCTGCTGTTATTTTGGCACAAAGCTCATATAATCCCTGTTGGTCATAATACCCTATTCCCACATCACAGTTAACTGGGTCAATGGAGGGTTAGTACATTTTGGGAACATCAAAAAGAGATCAGTTGACCTAGTCAGATAGCCCACAAAGGATTAGATTTATCCCCAAACAGAGTTAAATTAACTCCCCCTGACCAAAACTCTGCCCACGTTATACAAACCCATCCTGGAGAATTAACTGTTCCAAAAACTAATTTCTATGGAGGCCCAGCAAAAATAAGATTTTTTTTTACACAATTTGTTTCTATCTTTATTTCTTTTCCTCTGATCTTTTTATCCACAATTGGAATAATAGAAAATGTCAAAAATAGATAGGAAGTAGTTAGAAGTCCCTCAACCTGTCCATAATGTCACTAATCTAATTGTATCACCAGAAATTTTCAGAGTATTGAAATTAGTTTTGAATTGGTTGGCAACTAAGTCTAATAAAATAATAAAAAATCCCATATCGATGAAAAAAAGGGAAATAGTAAAAGTTGGTGCATTAAATCTTATCAGCCTCCTTCAAGGCAGTTGAGGGACATAAAGGATTAAATTAAATGAAAATCTATACTACCTGCGTACGGGGTTGATTGGATAAGATGATTAGATAATCCTTGACTTACAGATCACAATTGAACCCAGAATTTCTGTTATTAAGTGAGACAGTTGTTAAGTTAGTTTTCCCCCATTTTGCAATCTTTCTTGCCACATTTGTTAAGTGAATCATTGCAGTTGTTAAGTTAGATTCACTTAACAACATGGTTGTTAAGTGAATCTGGCTTCCCCATTGACTTTGCCTGTCAGTAGGTTGCAAAAGGGGATCACATGACCCTGAGATACTGTCATAAATACAGTATGAGTCAGTTGCCAAACATCCAAATTTCGATCACATGATCTTGGGGATGCTGCAATGGTTGTAAGTGTGGAAAATGTTAGTAATTTACTTTTTCAAGTGCCATTGTAACTTTGATCGGTCACTAAATGAGTGGTTGTAAATCAAGCACTACCTGTATTTGTTGTCATCAAAATAGCGGGGGAGCCAGCATGTACACACACACATACACACACACACACACACACACACACACACACACATACTATGCTCAGCCAGAGCCCTTGAAGAGCTATTGCATTCAAGCCACATCCAAAGTTTCCTTATTGCTAGGTTTGGTTTATTTCTCTGTGACTCAGAGAATTGTACCTATTCAAGCCATTTGGTTAATTTATGGTTGAACGGTTTGTGTGAACTAGAAAATGAGTTAATTCAGCAACCGAGTTAAGGTGTTTTCTGGTGCATCCAGCCAGGAAGAAGCTGTTTCCAGCACTTTCAAGAATGTGATCACAGAGGATGGGATCATTCAGGCATCCTCCACCTATTCTTTCCCCTCTGAAATGTTTATTAGCTATTTTGTCACTGTTACTGCCTATTGATTTCATGTCAACCTTTTTGCTGTACAAAATGCTGAGCAATTTTTATTGCTTTCTCAGCCACAGGTAAGGCAGGTTACCAGTATTTGTTTCCGCCAATAGGAAGATGAGGTAGTCAATGGCAGATGTAAATATTTGCCACTAAGGACCAGTGAATATCCTACTACATTGATCTGTCCCTTGTGTGGAATAATAACCTACTATTTGCAATATTTACTATTGCAGGATTGTGCATGAAAGCCATTCCTACTAATCTGTTTGAAATCCTTCCTGCCCCAAATTCCACTTTGGCTGATAGCAGCTTTTTTTTTTAACAGTTTAATCACTTTCTACAATACACAGGTGTGTAGTTCATTATTAGGAATCATGCTTTGCCCAAAGAAAATTCAAAGATTTAAATCTAACAAACAAACACTTATGCAATGTCAAAGTCGAGGTAAACTCCCAAGAGTTTTGATCTACTGTAGAAGTTTAATAGTTTCCTAGTTATCAAAGTTACAACTGAAGTACAGGTAGTCCTTGACTTACAACAGTTCATTTAGTGGCTCGAAGTTACAACAGCATCTAAAAAAAAACTATTTTTCACATGTATGACCATCACAGAATCTTCAATAGGTCATGTGATCAAAATTCAGATGTTTGGCGATTGACTCATTAATGAATGTCACAGTGTCCCAGGGTCATGTGATTACCTTTTGAGATCTTCTCACAAACAAAGACAATGGGAAGGCCAGATTCACTGAACAACAGTGTTACTAATTTAACAACTAGCAGTATTTAACTTAATGTGGCAAGAAAAGTTAAAGAATGGGGTCAAACTCACTCAACAAATTTCTCACTTAGCAACAGAAATATGTGGGCTCAATTTTGATTGTAAGTCAGGGACCACCTATAGTGTATGTCTGACAATAAGTCTTTCAGGAGAAAGCTCTTCCTCAAGAGCCAAATGTGTGTGTTTTATAAGACTTACAAGGAAATCCTCATTTAATATAAACTTCTAGTGCAAATGCATCCTCCTAATGGGTTGGACTACCAAAATTCTCACCTGGCTAGGAATTTTGAGATTTGTAGTCCAACATATCTGGAGGATATGAGACTGAAGAAATCCTAATAGAAGAGGTGGGACCTCAGAATGAAAAGAAAAAAAATACTGGTGTCCTTTTGCTGAGATTGAACGAACCAGCTCCATGCCCATCCTTTGGTACCCAAGAACAACTGCATGCTTTTTGGGATGTTATCTTTGCCATATACATGACTTTCTGACTCGGGAAGCATTTCTTAGAAAAAAGGAAAAGGGGAAATAAGGTTCATGTGAATGATGAAACCTGGTGAGGTGCCAATGAGACATCTGTTTATCTATCCAAGTTACAGGAAAGAAAATATGTTATGTATCTTGTTGTGGATTGCCAACATCTGCATGGATGCTTTAAAGATCAAAAACATGAATAATGCTGTCAATTGTCATAAGAGAACCAGGGTAGTATTCAGGGATGCCCTGAATTTCCAAAGTTTGGTGCTGCTTGCTATTTTAGTGCTTTTTTAAAATGGCTTCTTATTTGCAGAGGGAAACCGGATTGGGGCACAAAGTAACTGATAGCTATCTTGTTCTTGATAAATACTGAAACCGATGGAAATAGTGCATGGCTATGCAAGCTGCATTTCTTTTAATAGGATTCAGGCAGGGGTCCTGGAAGGATTGTGCCCTATAAGACTCACTTCCAATGTTATTCCTTAGTGTGTTTGATTCTGTTAACCTTAACGGCTGTAGAAATTGTTTATTGTTTAAATGAGACACAACTCAAAAGAGGAAATTGACCACCCTTTCTTGGACATTAAAATGGATCATTTAAGAGGTCTCATCTTGCTTACTTTGAATTTTAATTGCAAGAATTCTCCTTATAAATTTAATAATAATAATCATTTACTTTTCTTGATCAGTGGGGCTGAAGTAAAGTACTTGGAATGGAACACTTTTGTTTGCATATCTGTAGTTAGTAGGACTGTGCAACTTCAGATTCCACCAAGTTGTACTCAACTCATGCACCATAAATTGCAATCTGTCCAAATCTGGTAAAATCTCTTGTTTCTGTTGTTCAAAGAAATATTGATGATGTAATTAGTGGATATATATATATATATATATATATATATATATATATATATATATATATATATATATATATATATATATATATATATATATATTTGTATATGTAACAGTTCTCTTTGCATGGATACTCCTGTTTCTCTATATGTAAAGACAGAGAAAGAAATAGAGAGATAGAATGAAAGAAAGGGAGAAGGAATAAAACAGAGAAAATAGGGAAAGATATAAAGATGGGTGGATGGATATAGAAGGAGAAATAGGGAGAAAATAAGAAAGGGCAGTAAAAGAAAGGATCAGGGAGATAGAGAAAGAGGGAGGGAAAGAGGTCGCGGAGATTTAATGCTACGACCATAAAAGAAGGTTTGAAGTATGGAAGGTGATCATATGTAACCTGGTCACCAAAATAAAAATGCCTTTTCTGTTCCTTGGCATCTTTTGACTTGAGCAAGAATAAAGGAATAAATAATCATCGCTCTGGGTGTGGGTATTGATTCTGCCCCTTCTTGTTTCAGCCTTGCCCATCACTGGCATTTGGCTCCCAAAATTAATTTTGAAATTAATTGCAAGAAATTGCAATTTGTTGCAATTGTTGAATTTGAGAGAACAAGAATATCTAGAAAGATGTTAGCACTACTTCATTGGAAGATTTCTCTAGAAATTGGGTTGCCACCTGTAATAAGGCATAGATGGTGAGCCATTTCTCATGGATAATTAGGCATCAGTCATTCCCAAATTAGTACTTGCCAACTCTAAACATAAAATAATTGCAAAGTTTTTTTTTAATGGCTGAAATATTTGCGGTGTTGTATGACCCAGCAACCCCTTAAAATAATTCCCTTACTCTAGTTTCCCTGTGTCAGGCAAAGAATCCTACAAATTGACAAATCTGTGATGCCAAATCAAATTCAGGTAACTTATATTTGCCTAGATGTCAACAGAAAAAAACCCTTCTCTTTTATATAGTCCCGTGATGGCGAACCTATGGCATGGGTGCCACAGGTGACACACGGAGCCATATCTGTGGGCACGTGACCGTTGCCCTACCTCAGTCCAGCACGCATGTATGCACTGGCCAACTGATTTTCGGGCCTTCTGGACCCACCGGAAGTCAGGAAATGGGCTGTTTTCGGGCCTCCGGCGGGCCTCCAGGGGAGTGGGGAAAGCTGTTTTCGCCCTCCCCAGGCTCTTAGAAAGGCTTTGGAGCCTGGGGAGGGCAAAAAAATGGGCCTACCAGGCCCACCATGCCATCACATGCCAAAAGCAGGGGGGAGCAGGGAGGGTCACACGTGCATACATGGGGGGACGGGGCGCATTGAATTATGGGTGTGGGCACACACGCGCGCAATCCCCCCCATTACCCTCTCTTTTGGCACATGACGGCAAAAAAGTTAGCCATCATTGATATAGTCCCATATTCCTGTTAGTACTTAGCAGTTCTTTTTATACTGCTACTTTTAGAAATGGTGTATATAAATTATATTCATGCAAATGTCTATGGAGATTCTCAATCATCCAAGTTGAGATTGTCCCAAAGGTGCTTTTCCAAAAGGCAACTAGACTTTCTTGTTATTTTTTTTTCCTTTGAAGCTTCGGTGAAGAAAGTTCTTGGATGAAGAAGCTCTTCTTCAGTTCTTCAGAAGAAGCTTCTTGGATGAGAAGTTAAATGTTTTCTTGGGGAAAAAAAACCCAAGAAAGTCCAGTTGCTTTTTGGAAAAGCACCTTTGGGACATTCATGCAAGTAATCTCATGACTGGTGTTAAGGATATTGTTGTTGTGTTACCCACCAGCAGAGTGTAGAGCACAGAGAAACGTTGCTGAGAGCAATGAATAAGAGATGTGCAAACTGGTTTATCAAAAGTTTACTTTATAGTGAAAAAATAATCTCATAGTCTTTTAAACAATCCAAGTCTTTGCCAGTTAAATCAGTCCAGTGATACAAAAATCTTCTTACCATACAGATAGTAATTGTTAGAATAACAAGTTCACTCTGGTACACAAACCACGATGGTAGCAGATCCACCCACAATGATAGCACAATGGTAGCAATTCCTCACACAATGGTAGCATATCATCAACTGACTACATTCAAGTTCCCTTCTTAAATACATTTACAACTAGTGATTATCTAATTACACATGACTCAGCAGTAAATGATTCAGCAGTAAAACTTAAAGTCATATAATACATATCCATGTTGAAGTCACAGAACACATATATTGCCTGGACAATCTGTTAGGCTCATACCATATCCTAACATTCTCCCCTTTGGACAGGCTAATATATACCTGTTTAGATTCTCAAGCCATAGCTTTCACAACATATCTTATGTTTAATTGCACCCTGCGCTTTGGTGAAATTATCAGCTATATTGTTTTCAGACATACAATATTCCAACTTAACCATGTTGCTTTAAATACTTTGACGAACATTTAGATAACAAATATCAGTATATTTAGATCTTGTTTTAACTGCTAAATTTGTTGCCATTTTTATAGCAGCTTGGTTATCCTCATATATTAGAATTGGATAATCTATCTTTAAACCAATATCCATCATTAGTTGTTTGTAATAAATCAGATCACTACATACTAGTAACAAACATGAGAATTCTGCCTCCATAGTAGATAGACTGATATGTTTCTGACGTATTGATTTCCATCCAATCAAACAATGGCTTTGAACATGCAAAATGTCAAGAATTGAGCAAACGACCATCTAAGGCCAATGGATCTGGAGGATTACTTGCTGTTCAGGTCTGAACTATAGGCCTTTCACCATCCTTTCTACACACGCACTCTTACTGGCCAGCCTCGATCCTTTTCTTTCATATAATCAATGTTCCTATGTGGCTCATAGGAAGCATAAAACTACCCTTTACCCAATGAAAACCTTGGTCTATTTAGACAAGGACTGTCTTCCTGGCTTGTAGGAAGTGTGAAACTGCCTCCTACTCAGTGAAATTCTTGGTCTGTTTATACCACAATTGTCTTCATGGCTTGTAGAAAGTGTGAAATTGCCCCTTCTTCAATGATATTCTTGGTCTGTTTAGACCAGTTATTGTCTTCCTGGCTTGTAGGAAGTGTGAAACTGTCCTCTACTTAATGAAACTCTATTTAGACCAGGATTGTTTACTCTGATCAGAAGTTCCTTTCAGCTCCCCAGTGTATATCTTTCCCATTCCCATTCCTTGCTGCCAATTGCTCATTAGTTTAGGTGAGGCAATTGTCTCAGATGCCTAATATGAGTGGCAGATTCCTGGACATACCTCCTAATTTCTCTGATTATTCTTTTCTAAACTTCATGCTATATATGCCTCACAGCCTGCCTGCCGTGCATCCTCAAAACTAGTTTGCAATTCACAGGTGTGTTCAAGGACACTTGTCTCTTGACACATATATAAAACCAACCATGAGTCCAAAATGATTCTAGACATGGATTGGAAAATGCCATCATTAACAAAATATGTTGGGATGCTCCTGGCTGAATGTTTTATTGGAAGTTTTCAGAGCAGTTAACCTTCTATGTCAGGGGTCTCAAACTCAATTTCATTGCGGGTTGCATCAGGATTATGTTTGACCTTGGGGGCCAGGGAGGGCATGGCCAGGGTGGGTGTGGCCAGCTTGAAATCGCTCATGCTGGGGACACCTGTGGTGGCCCAAGAGCTCTGCTAGCAAAAACAGGCTCCCGAACTCTGTTTTCAGCTGTGATGGCTTCATGCCAGTGAAAATGGAGCTCAGGAGGGCCACCTCTTCACTGGCAGAAGTGCCATGGGCCCTGTTTTCAACGCAACCTTGCAGGCTAGATCTAAGTACCCCTCGGGCCAGATCTGGGCCCCGGGCCTTTGACACCCATGTTCTATGTGCAAAGCCTGGTCCAGATACTGAACAAAAGATGCCTCCTACTAATTCATTTTCTTGTGAACTTTAGCCTCAGTTATCAGCAGATTATGAATCATTTATAGATCATTCTGTCATCAACAAAGTATTTTTAATCAATTTGTATTACCTTAACTCAATGTGAGACAGTATTTTTCAACATGTTCTCCACAAATGCATAATTCCCAACTATCATATCCATGTTAGTTGAGAATAAGACTTGATTTAATAAAATGTAAATCTAACACGTTGAAATGGGTGATACTAGATTAAATCTGCACTCCTTCTCTCCTTAGATGAAAGGCCTTAATGAAGTTGGAAAATTGCATTAGTTTCATTTATGATTTGTTGTTCAGTTGTTTGAAAAAATGCACAGTTGAAGCCCTTTTGGCACTCAACTGTTTTGAAACTCATTGAATTTGGTATTCAATGCATTTTGATCCAAAATTCTTGTCCCAGTACTCATCATTTGTTTGGTACTCAATGCACAAGCTAGAACTTGTCTGTATTGGCCTCCTTGTGACTCACTACCTTATTCCTTATGGGAAAAATTCATTTGGTACTCATTGTTTTTGGTACTCATCATGCCTCCCAGAACCAATTAACATTGAGTACCAAGGTACTACTGTACAGAGTTTTTATATAATATGTGGATAGTTCAAGCTCTGCCAAATATTTCCCTGCTAAAATTTATGAGGGCTCAAAATATTCCCTAGATACAGTTTTTATTATTATCTTTCTTATATTCCAACTTTTGTGTTGTCTTTGAGAATCTTTCTGCCTAAATGCCATTTCTACTCTAGCACTATCCTGAACAGCCAGGGTAAAAATTTTACTCTCTTGTGATAAAACAGAAACATGGTCAGCTAGATACTGGTTACGCAACAAGATAGAAAGTCAATTCAAAGCACTGTCCTGATTCTGTCATTGAGCAAGGCAAAAAAGACAGCTTCCCTTTGAATATCAGTGTTCCTTGAAAATTCACAGAAAGGAATCCCCAGTTTGCTACTAGCAAATGGACAATGGTGAAAATGGGTGTGGTATTTTAGTTCAGATTGATTTAAAAGTAATTTTAAAAACATGTAACATATTTTATAGATTATAGTTTATAAATGTTTAAAGAGCATCTCAGAAATGCTGCATACGTTCATCTCCATTGCTCAAAATGTCTCTTTCATCAGTAAGAAAGCTCAGCTCTGCTTTGTTTCTATGTTAGCAGGTTTATGCATTTTTAAATATCCTACCCCATCCAAGATTCTGGGTTATAAAAACCAGTAAAACCATAGTTAACAAGTAAGCATAAACTCAAATAATAAAATCAGGTCCTGGCCAAATAACAACTCTCAGCATCTCCCAAAATCCACTTGAACAAAATTGCATTTATTATCTTGCAAGAAAAGACCAAAAAGTTCATGTCTATGGAGATTCTCAATCATCCAGGTCATGGTTGTCCCAAAGGTACTTTTCCAAAAGGTAATTGGACTTGAAAATGTTTTGCTTCACATCCAAGAAGGATTTTCAATTCTGAACTAAATTGAAGTTCTAAACTTCTTTAGAACTGAAGAAGCTTCTTGGATGAGAAGCAAAATGTTTTCAAGGAAAAAAAATCAAGAAAGTCCAGTTGTCTTTTAGAGAAGCACCTTTGGGATAAGAGGTTCGTGTCCACTTTTTTCCCCAGAGTGTCATAGTCAGAGACACATAAAAGGTCTGCTTTGAGATGATGAAGTTCTTACTTCTCAAGGGGTTGGGACTATATCCAAGTCCTCCGTTAATGACTACCTAGAATCCATCTGGAAGAGAAATTATTAAGATATCCCAAATCTAGGATACAATGGGCTTCATAGATTAAAACCAATACTTTGAATTGGACTTGGAAGCTCCTCTATACCTCCACATTCAAATATATACAGTTGACTTTCAAAGTACTATATGTTAACTTGGAGGTATAACAAACATTAAGTCTGATTACCTCCTATTCTTCTGCATACAAAGACATAAGCAACACCGTTTAGTAATTGAGTAGGAAATTTAACCTGGATGATCTTGCTGGCCCTATTCTCATTCTTCTAACAGCATTTTATTGCACTGAAAAGGAAATCTCACATTTCTCCAAATACAGGTATTCCTCACAGAGCAACCCCAATTGGGATTGGCAAGTTGCCAGAGCTTATATCTGGTGGATTCTGCCCACAGTTGTTTCTTAAGAGGGATGAGTTCTTTTTAATGAGAAGTTTGCATTTCCTACTATTTTTGAAAGTGGGTGTATAGGGGAGAGAGATGGTTTTGATACTAACACAAGATGATCCTGGATTATTATAAGACATGGAACACAAATACACAAAAAATCAAAAATTATTATCCATTTTTCATCCACAATTGATTTTTTTATGTATGTGTAAAATCTATTTTGGGAACAAATAATAAGTGATGTTATTTTATTTCCATCAGTGCAGTGTTTAGGAAATTACCTCTAAAGTTTGTTTGTACCATAGCTTTCTGCAAAATTTTCTCTCTGTGGGAATAAAACTTATGTCCCCATCTGTTGTGAACTGGACAGTTCCTCTTCCCTTTATAGGAAATTGTCCTCAGTAGCAATTTAGACTTATGGAGTCTTATACAAGGATTGCATTTGTCTATCTATACTGTATATGGGAGGGAGGAATGAATATCAAAATGAAATATTATGATGTTTCAGAAGATTAAACATGAAAGAAAAAAACATGTAAGGATTATCTATCTATATAAACCTCCATAACTGAAAAATTAGAAGTATTGCAGTACATCTTTCAAAACCTAACAGTTTGAGGTAGTTCTTGTGGGGTTTTATAAAAAAATCTACTTACTAAGCCTCTACACTGATTTTTTTAAAGGTTGTTTTTGTAATGATGGCATAGTTCTTTTAATCCTTAAATGCTTAAAAGCTGCTTTACTTGCTGTATTCAGCGTGGCAATGACTGTTTGCAAATGCTAGTAACAGATTTGGCTTATGACTCAAGTGATAAAAGTAATGTAAGAGTTGACAAAATGCATCTAGTAAGTTTCTTTTGAAAAGAAATGGAGGGGTCACAGTTATAAGTTTACCAGTCTATTTTATTGATACTCCTATAACCAGTCAATTCCAGAAAGAAGGAAAATATTTATAAAACTCCAGTGAGTTCAGGTCAGCTGCATTTTTCTCCAGTTGCACCAACAACAACCTTGTTGTAGGTAGATTAGGTTGATCAAAAATCACTTTATGAGATTTGAGCCTTTTCTCTACAACATTAGTTTTGCGGTGAATAGGCTAATGGTGGAAGGCTAAGCAAAATGGAGAGATAGAGGCGGAGCCACGAAACGTAATTAGCACACTTTTATGTGATTTATAGTAAGAAATTCTATTCCTGCCTTGAATGATGTTGATGTTCAATCGAGACGAAGCTCAATCTAATAATTTGTAGTTTAATAGTTGGCAACTAATTGCAGATTGATGCTTCTCTGTCTCTACTCCAATCTCTGCTATCATTAGCACCATCTTAGCACATGCAATTTTTTTCAGATTCTGTATTCCACGCTTATATACAACAGTGTGATCTTGAAAAGGACAATCCAACATCAGTTCTTGAATCCTGCTACTCCTACTGTCCTCCGAAACTGGAGAAAATGTACAAGGGAAGTTAATGGATGAATTGGATGTGGCTTAGAGATCCTCTCTAGCCTATAAGAAATTTATCTTGCTAGTATTTGAAGTTAATTAAAAAAAACCAACCAGAATGCAGGGTGAGAAAGGTGCCAATTTATCTTCCTCTATTTCCATCTTGGCGATGTTCAAGATAAATAAAATGGCATCAATTTTATACATATCTGCCCGTTTTTTTCACTTGCTAAACTTGGTAGTCTGGAGACTACATGCTCCCTAGAGTCCTTGGTGGTCTCTGAGCTAGGTGGTCTTCTTGCAGATGTGTCATTACCAAATTAGGTACCATCATCACAACTAGAAGGGAGGGGGGTGCTCTTATTTTTTTCCCCCCAAGATCATAAAAATGCCAGAGAATTCCTGAAAACTAGCATTCAGGTCAATCAGTCTTCAATAGGCACATAGATAGAAACAACATTTTCACATCATTCAAAAGAGAGAATCAAAAAGGTAAAAAGGAAACAAAAAAATCAAAACACTTCACCAGCATTCAGTACTCAGGTGAGCAGAGATTAATACCAAGGTTAACATTAGAGAAGTAAACAATATCCAATCAAGGAACTACCAGTGGAGAGAAACAAGCTAACAGTAAACAATAGCTTAATTAAGGAACCACCAAGAACACTGCCATCAACAATGAAAGGGCAACCAAAGTATATAAACCCCTCTCCCTTCTAGCACTGATGATGTTACTTAGTTGGGTAATGAAACTTCTGCAAGAAAAAAATCAAGCTCAGAGAACATCAAGGACCCCTCAGTTCAACCATGAGTTGCAAATATTCTTTTTTATTGGCACTACATATCCCAAAAATTAAATAGCAAGGAACTACCAAGGCTGAAGAACAAAACCAGCTCATGTTTCACCAACTGCAACAGGAGAAATCCTCAACTGGGGATTGTAGAAATTGTATCCGAAAAGATTCCCGCTTAATAAGTATTCTGGCATCTCTATTCTCATGCTGTTCAATTAAAATTCATTAGAAAACTGATCTGGCAGCTTTTTATGGTGACCTTAATGCTGTGATCTTCTGTAAGAAAAAAAAAATCCTTTAAGACAGTTTTTTCAGTGGTTGGGAGGACACTTCTAGCATTTTTTTTTTCCTTTTAGCAGATTGTGAGCCATACTCATTATTTTAGTGACAGGTTTTCAGGGATTTTCCCACTTTTTTATATGAGCATTTTGGGAGGTTGATTTTTTCCCCCCTTTCCTTTTTAGTTTTAAGTATATTAAGCTTAGCTGCTGTTTGAGAAATCAGGCTAATTGCAGAGAAAGAGGAGAACTCATAAGCATGGCATGTACCTTACATACAGAAAAATGTAATTTTCAATCCAATATAGTTTTTCAAAATTCCTATGATTGTCTATAATTCCCAGGTTACCATGGGTCAATGTTTGTTGAAACAAATTGTGAAGGGCTCATTTATAGCATTACGAGCTGCAAAGGAACTTGTAGAGCCAGGAATGCATAAGACTTTGGATTGATAATATAGGTAGTCCTTGACTTACAACCATTCATTTAGTGTCTGTTAGAAGTTATAATGGCACTGAAAAAAGTAACTAAGGACTGTTTTTCACACTTATGACCTTTACAGCATCCCCATGATGAAAGTTCAGCTGCTTAGCAACTGGTTCATATTTATGACGGTTGCAATGTCCTGGGGTTATGTGATCATCTTTTGTGAGCTTCTGAAAAGTGAAGTCAATGGGAAAGCCAGATTCGCTTAACAACTGTGTTACTAACTTAACTGCAGTGATTCACTTAACAACTGTGGCAAGAAAAGTCATAAAATGACTCACTTAACAACTGACTTGCTTAGCAATAGAAATTTTGGTCTCTATTGTGGTATGTCGTAAGTCGAGGACTATCTGTACTGTACAAGCAAAATGGTTAATTGCAGTGAACTGACTTCATACTTCTGTCATTATTCATCTTCTCCCTTTATGTTCCACAACAAATTTTCAAAAAATCTGATTTTTCTACCCCAGAACTGCTACTTTGAACTCTGCTTTAAGGAATATAAGAGTTGTACATGGCAGTGAATCATAAAAAAACATAGGTAGATAAATCAACCTTGGCTTTGAGCACCAAATGTCATTCTCCATCACATAGCCAGACTTGGATCAGCCCAGATCAATTCACTGTGGATCTCTCCCTCACAAGCACTGAACAGAACTATTATTACAAGCATCTTCAAAGATTAATGATTTTCCAAAAAAACTTTGTTTATTTATTTATTGAATGTATGTGCCCACTCAAAAGAAGTGATTCTGGGTGGCATAAAATGGCTAATAATAATATTAAATAATAATGAATTTTAATGTTAATTTTGTATGCTGTTTATTTGTTGATTATATTATATACTATCCCAGAGCACCCCTCTGAGGGAAATGGGTGGTTTAGAAATATGAAATATAAATAAATAAATGAAGCAAAGAACAATACACATATGGAAACAATCATTTTAAGAAACAGATAAAAAGACCACATTAAAAAAAAATTAAAAGTCAATTAAAAGCAAAATGAACAAATTCAATATTTACCTCAAAATACTGAATTGTGAAATTCTGCCGATCCAGAATTGCAACTCTTCATATTTCTAGGATTTGTCTGGGGGGAAAAAAAAATCAGAAAGGAATTCCAAAATGCCATTTTCTTATCTTTTATCTTCTTTGAAACAGGTCAGGAATGCAAGGCAAAATTGATTAATAGATATAAATAGCCACTAAGCCGGTGGGCTTTCTTTAGCAAAGAAATTCACCTAAGTTAAAGCAGGGTAATCTAGCAAGTTCGTTCTGAAGAGCATTAAAGCAGGGTTGGGCCATCTTAATTGGTTCCTTAGCTTTAATGGAAGTGGCTTCTGCAGATATGCAGAAACTACTTTTAACGATGAGAGCCAGTTAATGGAAGAGGCCTCTTTGAATGTCTGTGGAGATTCTCCATAGTCATCCAGGTCATGGATGTCCCAAAGGTGCTTTTTCAAAAGGCAACTGGGCTTTCTTTGTTTTTCCTTGAAGACGTTTCGCTTCTCATCCAAGAAGCTTCTTCAACTCTGACTTCAGAACTGGAATGAGAAGCAAAATGTCTTCAAGGAAAAACAAAGAAAGCCCAGTTGCCTTTTGAAAAAGCACCTTTGGGTGAACTAAAGAACTAAAAAACAAAACAAAAACCCAGTGCCAGTCAATCATAAGGTTATGATATTCCTCACTTACTTTTTTTGTACTGTTTTCTATTGCCATAATTTCAATGTGTTTTGCCTGGGCTAGGAACAAATCTTTCATTGGTAGTGATCGTGTTTGGGAATTATTTTATTGGGGACTTGCTCTTGTGCAGTCATAGGGGAAAACGCAGCTGCGTAAAAGAATTGGAGACATTTTGTCCCACATCTTTTGAGGCGCTGGATTGCCTTTGAATCTGAAACATTGCGCAGCCATACTATCTATATCGTAGACTTGAAATGTGGGAAATGTTTGGGATGTCAGGGAATGGCACCGCAGGTGTCCAAATGAAGTCAGAGACGCTGACACGAACTTGTCGCTTTATCTAAATAAGAATATTTTACATCAGTATATGCAGTGAACAGGATAGTCAGGCAAAGAGGAGCATCATGAGATAAATCGCAGCGCCCAGAGGGGGGAAAAAAAAAAGACGGAGGAAAAAGGGAAACCCCCCCTTCCATACCCACAGCAACCAATCACAGCGCAGATTGCCTCACGCAGAAGCCAGCCCTCTCCCATCAATCAACTCTAAGGGTGTTTTCTGGCTCAACTGCGCCAGCTATTGAATTTAAATATCTTAACGATATCTTATAGTGACTTGAAGTTTAATTCATGTATAGATAGTCTTCGACTTACATTACAAAGTTACAATGGCACTGAAAAAAGTGACTTATGACCGTTTTTCACAGTTACAATCTTTGCAGCATCCCCCCCAGGTCACGTGATTGTAATCCAGAGGCTTGGCAGCCGGTTCATACTTATGACCGTTGCTGTGTCCCCAGGTCATGTGATTCCCCCTTTTGCGACCTTCCGACCGACCAAGTCAGTTGGGGAAGCCAGATTCACTTAAAAACCATGTTATTCGCTTAATGACGGCTGTGGCTCAACACTTAACAAGTGTGACGAGAAAGGTCGTAAAACGAGGCAGAACTCACTTAACAAATGTCTCGCTTAGCAACAGAAGTTCTGGGCTCAATTCTGGTCGTAAGTCGAGGACCAGCTATACGTGTAATTCATATGGTTGGCTGCTTTCACCTGCTAGCCTCTTAAACTCTTCATGGTTGTCTCCATAGGTCTGAAGACCATCGTTGGAGCCCTCATCCAGTCAGTTAGAAAACTTGCAGATGTGATGATCCTCACCGTTTTTTGCTTGAGTGTTTTCGCCCTCATAGGACTCCAGCTGTTCATGGGTAACCTCAGGAACAAGTGTGTCCGAGACTACATGGAGTTCGAATCCTTTAACGGCACCTTTTCTTCAGATGAGAAGACCTGGCAAACCTTGAATGAATTCATCAGCGATCCAGGTCAGTTCATTCCTTCATGGTCCAAGTTTACTCACCTATGGTGGTCAAAATGAATACGAAACACAAAAATGTTATTAACACAAAACGTTAATAACCTCTGAAATCCTAAGGCGGCTCCCCGTTTATGCCCACTGAAAATAGGTGTGTAAAACTGTAAACATGGCCAGTTTTTAAGCAAACGTTTATGGTTTAGTCTGTATTATAGCAGATACAGGGAGATACAGATGTACAGTGGTTCATTGTAAGAGTTACAGTGTCACTGAAAGAAATGAATTATGATCACTTTTCATATTTACGACCATTGCAGCCTCTCTCCATAGTCAGGTGATCAAAGTTCAGATGGTTCATTTAAAAAAAAACAACAGTTTATTTATATTTATTTTCATATTACACATATAAGTAATAAATAAATATATTACTTATATACTCTTCCCACTCCTAATTTCTACTCTACTGTCCAACCATTTATAAAATAAGTCCCATCTTCTGTGTCTTCTTTTTTTTTTAATGTCAATCTATCCATTTTTGCACAATCTATTTTTTTTAAATTACACCATCTTCTGAGGGCGTTTCCTCGTTTTTCCAGTACTGTGCATAAACAATTCTTGCTGCTGTGAAGGCATGCAATATGGCAACTGGTTCATATTTATGTCGGTTGCAGTGTCCCATGTGAACACCTTTTATGACCTTCTGACAAGCAAAGTTTGTGGACTACTGTAACGCTGTCTACATGGGGTTTCCCTTGAAGAGCACTCAGAGGCTCCAACTGGTCCAGAATGCGGCCACACGGGTGATTATGGGCGCAAATCATTACGCCCATGTAACACCTCTCCTGCGCGAGCTGCACTGGCTCCCAGTGGTCTTCCGGGTGCGATTCAAGGTGTTGGTTACCACCTTTAAAGTGCTCCATGGCTTAGGACCTGGGTATTTACGAGACCGCCTGCTGTCACCGATAGCCTCCCACCGGCTGGTTCACTCTCACAGAGAGGGACTCCTCAGGGTGCCGTCGGTCAAATTATGTCAATTGGCGACCCCCAGGGGGAGGGCCTTCTCTGTGAGGGCCCCTGCCCTTTGGAATGAATTGCTCTCGGAGATACATAAAATCCTCGACCTTCGTGCCTTCCGCCGTGCCCTCAAGACCCTGCTGTTCCAACTAGTTGGGCTGACCATCTAAATGAATTTTAATTGGTATTTTAATTTTGGGTTTTTAAAATCTAATTGGGCCAAACTGTTCAATAATTTTAAATTTTATATTGATGATGTTTGTGTGTCTGTGTTTTTACCTTGGCTATCCACCACCCTGAGTCCTTCGGGAGAAGGGTGGTATAGAAATATAATTAAATAAATAAATAAATAAATAAAGTTAATGGGGAAGGCCGATTCATTTTACAACCATGTTACCAACTTAACAACTGTTACAAGAAAGGTCTTAAAATGGAGCAAAACTCACTCAACAACTGTTGCACTTAATAACAGATGTTTGGGGCTTAATTGTGGTCATAAGTCAAGGACTACCTGTATTATGGCTGTATTGTCAGAATTTTGTTACCTGATTGCTGATTTAAACCCTTTTCTGGATTTGCACAATAGCTTGTGCCGGATGGTTTGTGTTCACGAAATCAAATCATACACCCCCCCCAAAAAACCTAACAAATATAAATCAAGCTTAGCATGCATTGTGAAGTTTCTGCTGGGTTTTGCCAGATATGATTAAAGATGTTATATGAAGGTGGCTTTTTATTAGCAACTGGACAGTGAAATTACTGTCCTTAGTTTTAACAATCTCACAATCTTTAAGGTAGAATAAAGCCTACCTTAAAGATTGTGAGATTGTTAAAACTAAGGACAGCCAAATAACTTCCTAACAGCAGCTTTTGCAGTAACCTTTGATGGGATGACAATTTAGGTAAGAGGTGAACAATAAGTTTGCTTGTTTTGATAATATCGAATGTAAAAGAGATCTCAGAGGTTAAGACTAGGAAAGAAATTACATATCTTAATACATTAACTGCAAGCAGAATATGTCGAGATCTATTTTATTAGAAAAAAAGATCTTAGATAGTTAGCTTAATGAATTATCTCATAAATGAGTTCTAGAGTTTTGCTTTATTCAGTTTCTAAGATTCTCTATAATAACTTCTTACTTTCCTGACAATATACAGTAGCTAATAAAGCTCTGGGCTCTACTTTGCTTGACGCTCTATTTCTTAATAAAAAAATAATAATAAAGGCGAAACAAAATTTAGCTATTGATTCAGATTGGAGATGTTTGGATTTTTTTTTTTAATTTGATTTATATACCGCCCTTCTCCGGAGACTTAGGGTGGCTTACAATGCGTTAAGCAATAGCCTTCATACTTTTGTATATTTATACAAAGTCAGCTTACTGGGTCCTCAATTTACCCACCTTAGAAAGGATGGAAGGCTGAGTCGACCTTGAGCCTGGCTAGGATTGAACTCAGAGAAATTACAGGCAGCTGGTGTTAATTGCTGCCTTTAGTAGGAGGCATTAGCCCCCTAAGCTACACAGGCTTTTGTTTTGTTTTGGTTTTTTTTGACAATAGGACTATGCAAAGATTTGATTTGTATTCAATTTGTATTCAAATCAAATGCCATTCAAAGATGGTTTAATTGAAACTCCAAATTAACCACCAATTTGAATTGAATTGGATGCCCCCAAATCAATTGATTGATTTTGAAAGCCTCATGAAAAAAAAACCCTGCCTTTAATAATTGATCTTTTTTTTAAAATGAAATCAGTTGAATTCAATGATTTGAGTCAAATAATCAATTCTGGATCAAATCGTTTTTCTTTATTAAATCAAATATGGTTCCCCAAAGCTTCAACTTGAAAATTGTGCTCTCCTCATTGTGATGCTCAAGTTAAGCAATTTAGTCAGTAATTGTTCTTGCCCATTGTTTATTTCAACTTCATGTCCTAGCATGAAGCAGTGTGGCAATTGCTTCAGGCAGCTGATACCAGGAGGTGATGGCAAAGTATTGTCCCTTAAACTGGTTGGCTGCCTTCAAATGTGGTGGAGGATCCCAAAAGTACTTTTTCAAAAGGCAACTACATTTTGTTCTTTGCTTGAAGATGCTTTGCTTCTCATCCAAGAAGCTTCTTCAGTTCTGAATGAGTGGTGGAGAATGGAAGCAATAGCTTATATTGCTTAGACTTATATATTGCTTGTTGTGATCAGCCAGCACCCTCTGGAACTGGCAGCAGAGTTGGATAGCGATGAGGCTGAGGAAGAACATGGACCAGTCCTGGAGGCTGGGGAAGGCCCGGATAAGGGCTCTGCATCAGAGGCAGAGATGGGCCCAGGGCCATCGGGGAGTGAGGTATGGACTCCGGAGCCTCCAGAGACTGATAGGAGTGAGGCAGAGGAACAGGAGGAGCCTGTTCCTAATGCACACATAGGAAGAGCTGCCAGAAGGCAAGAGCAGCTCAAGGAAAGAGGACAATTCGGGAGTAGGGCCAAGAGATGATTGGCCCCTTCCATAAGGCTTAAAACAGAGCAGCAATGGTGTTTGGGCTTTGCCAGAAAACAACGTTGGTAACTTCGTCTTCTCCTTCGTTTTTGTCTTGTATTTATTTTTGTATCTGTGACATCTGAACGTTTGCCAAGAAAGGCCTTTGGCAGTTTGCCTAATTGGACAAGGTTGTGATAGGACTGAGGAATTGGTGTTGGGAGGAATTTGCTTTAATTTAGTTGAACGATGCTGGGAATGAAGTAATTCTCAGCTGTTCGAATAAAGTTTGTTTTTTCACAGACTGATTTTCCTACTACTTACTTGGGCCCTGGGTCACAAAACTGCTTCACAATGCTTTATAGCCCTCTCTAAGTGGTTTATAGTGTCAGCCTATTGCCTCCAACAATTTGGGTCCTCATTTTACTGACCTCGGAAGAATGGAAGGCTGAGTCAATCTTGAGCCACTCAGAATTGAACTCCTGGAGTGAACAGTGAGTTAGCCCTGCAGTACTGCATTCTAATCACTACACCACCATGGCTCTTAGAATTGGCTTAGAAAAGGCTGCAAAGTTACATTTCTTGCAGTCATCTGGCTGTTAGCACTCTTTCTGGTTTGAAAGAGGGGTCAAAGAGGCCATCTACATTAAGAATGAATAGCCCTCTCTCAACAGAGAGGGAGGGATAGGGATAGGAATAGGAAACTCTCTCCTATTTACAACACAGTCCTTTCAGCAGTTCCAAATTCCACACCAATTTGCACTATTCAGGTGACCCTGAGGGCACAGGGTCATTGCCACTCTCAGAGAGAGTGCTAATAACCAGATGACTGCAAGGAATATAAATCCTTTCCTTCTCCACCATTCATTCAGAACTGAAAAAGTTAACAAATTAACAGGGTTGGAAGGGATTTTATAGGCCACCTAATCAAACCCCCTCCCCCATCAAGCAGGAGACCCTATACCATTTCTGACAAATGGCAGTCCAATCTCTTCTTGAAAGTCTCAAGTCATGAAGCTCCCACAACTTCCAAAGGCAACTGTTCCATAGGTTGATTCTTCTCACTGTCAGAAAGTCTCTCCTTGGTCAGTTTCCATCCATTATTCCTTGTCTGGCCCTCAGGTTCTTTGAAAAATAGTTTCACCCCTTCCTCTCTGTGGCAGCCCCTCAAATATTGGAAGACTGCTATCCTGTCTCCCCTGGTCCTTCTCTTCACTAGATTAGCCATGCCCAGTTTCTGCAACCATTCATCATATGTTTTAGTCCCCCAATCATCCTGGTTGCTCTTCTCTGCACTCTTTCTAGAGTCTCAACACCTTTTTTATAGTGTGGTGACCAAAACTGAATACAGTACTTTAGGTGTGGTCTTACTAAGGCTTTATAGAGTGGTATTAATACCTCATGCGATCTTGATGGTATCCATCTGTTAATGCAATTTAGGATTGCATTGGCTGTTTTGACTGCCGCCGTACACTGCTGGCTCATATTTAGCTGGTTATCCACTAAGACTCCAAGATCCTTCTCACAGTCACTGCTATTAAGCTTGCTTTCACCCAGTTGATATGCGTACTTTTGGTTTTTCTTGCCTAAGTGCAAGACTTTACTTTTCTCTACATTGAATTTCACTTTGTTAAATAGGGCCCAGTGTTCAAGTCTGTCAAGATCCATTTGGATCTTGAGCCTATCTTCTAGAGTGTTAGCTATTTCTGGCAGCTTAAAATCATCTGCAAATTTGGTGATTTCCCCTTCAATTTCCTCCTCTAAGTTGTTTATGAAGCTATTGAAGAGTACTGGGCCTAAGATGGGAGCTTGTGGCACCCCACTGCTTACTTCTCTCAAGTTAGACCCATTAAGGACTACTCATTGAGTACGGTTTGTCAGCCAGTTGCAAATCCATCTGGTGGATGAGTTCTTGGATGAGTTCTTGGATGAGAAGTGAAGTTCTTGGATGACAAATGAAGTATCTTCAAGGAAAAACCACTTGCCATTTGAAAAAGCACCTTAGGGACAACCATAACCTGGATGACTGAAAATTTCCATGGACATGTAGTGGAGGATGTTATCCTTTGCAATATTAACGAAATATTTAATCACCAGTCAATTCAGATTCTGTACAAGGAATGGGAATGGTAGCATTTTGTCCTTTGGTTCAGAGACCAAAACAATTTTAACAAAGTTGTTATTAAAAAAAACCACATTAAATTGTCACCCTTATTATGATTTCTTGGCAGACGTATAGAATTGGCTTTTTGTTTTTAACTACAAGATATTCTGGATTTAAATGTGTGTTGTAGTTGTCAGAAGAATTTTCTTAGAATCAAGAAATGGAGGTGGTGATTTAAGTTATAAATCCCAACCAGTGTATGATTCCAGATTAAAGCGTCCACAGCAGTTGCCAAGCCTCTGCTTGAAACATATCTATTGAAGTGGAAAACAGCACATCTATGGATGATTGATTCAAATAGCTACTTGTGTGGCAGAAGCTGGATGCATAAAATCATAAATCAGTCTGCAATCTTTTGGAATTTGAACTGAAAACTAAGGGAGGTAAAATTAAGGAAACAACAGAGTAGAATAACAGAGTTGGAAGGGACTTGGACGTCTTCTAGTCGTAAGTTGAGGACTTTTTAAGTGCTGCTTTTTAAGTGCTGTAGTCTTTTTAAGTGCTGCTTTGGTCAGTTAAATAGTTTTATATTTGCTCACTTTTTCCCCCCCGCTCAGCAATGTTTTGCTTGTCAGTTTTGCTGGTTAGTAATTCCTAGACTTGTGTGAAGATCTAGAATTTCTGTATCTTAGTTCAACTATTTTATTTCTCAGTAATCACTTTGCTGTACATATTAAAATGGAACTCTTTTATTCATTGTTATTCGGGTGGTGGCTTTACACCAGTGCAGCATACTGCAAAAGTTTTGAAACAGTCACCTGGATTAAAGGGGGAATCTGGCCCCATTTAATTCAGAGTCTTGCTTCATCCAGATTCCAGGTAAATCTATCCCTTCAAGAGCAGGTAATAGCAGCTTAATTATCTTAAATAGCTTTGTTATTTAATACCAAGAGCCTTGGTGGTGCAGTAGACTAAAGTGCTGTTAATTAGCACTTAACTACCAGCTGCCTGCAATTACTGCGAGTTCAAATCTCACCAGGCTCAAGGTTGACTCAACCTTCCATCCTTCTGAGATAGGTAAAATGAGGACCTAGATTGTGGGGGCAATAAGCTGACTTTGTATAAAAAGAACACCGCTTAGGGGGGGCCAAAAGCCCTACTAAGCAGGTATGTACAAAAAAAACTTTGAAGGCTATTGCTTAATGTATTGTAAGACACCCTGAGTCTCTGGAGAAGGGCGGCATATAAATTGAACCAATAAATAAATAAATAAATAAATAAATTCATACATACATACATACATACATACATACATACATACATACATACATACATACATACATTCTCCATTTTAGGAGGTGAGAGCTCAAGAAATGATCTGGCAAAAATCTTGTAGATACTTGGGTCTATAGTATATCCTTTTGCACATATGATAAACTGGATTTTGTTTCTTAAAACTCTAAAATATGTCATTATGACAATTCAAGTGCCATGATGAGTCATATTATGTTATAGAGATGAAAAATTAAGGCCCTCTGGTGCAAAAGAAGGCTTATGTCCTATTTATAAGGGTGCAGAAGTGGACAATTGCAAGGCAGATCTTGAAATAGGGTCATTTTGTAACCTGATGTAATCTAGGTACTGCAGGGCTGTGCAAAATAATAATAATAATAATAGAGGAAAAGATAATCAGCTTCCTTGGTTGAGGTTAGATCATTTTCAGAAATATTTTGAAAAAGAATAAAAATGAAAGTATAGCAAAAAGAAGAGAAAAACTTTTGAGAAATTGCAAGGCAGATACAATTCTGAAATCCAAGGGAACATCTTTTTGGAATCCAAGATATAAATGGACTTTTGCTTCTGTGATCTACCTGAATTGATTCCTTTTCCCCCCATGATTTAGCTGCCTGAAATTATTTAATGTAAGAAAGTTAGAATAAGAGAATAAAAGAGTTGGAAGGGACCTTAGAGGTCTTCTAGTCCAACCCCTTGCTCAGGCAGGAAATCCTACACCACTTCAGACAAATGGTTGTCCAACCTCTTCTTAAAAACTTCCAGTGTTGAAGTATTTACAACTTTTGGAGGCAAGTTCTTCCACTGATTAATTGTTCTCACGGCCAGGAAATTTCTCCTTAGTTCTAGGTTGCTTCTCTCCTTGATTATTTTCCATCTGTTGCTTCTTGTTCTGCCTTCAGCTGCTTAGGTTGACCCCCTTCTATTTTGTGGCAGCCCCTCAAATACTGGAAGACTGCTATCATGTCACCCCTAGTTTTTCTCTTTGTTAGATGAAAAGTGAGCATTTTTAATTCTGTATAAACCAACCCACCCATACTGTGATTATTCCCTTCTGTGGCTCCTCTGATTCTATTCATTTCTCCCAATCTCAGGACTGGAAAGCACTTTAAGATCCAAATGAAGATAGGGATAGATTTAAACCATGCAGAGATCCTTCACCAAACAATATCCTTAGCCAAGCTGCAAGCATGAAGTGTGAACATTGCTATTTTTGCAAATAGTTCTTGATTTACAACCACCATTGGGAACAGAATTACTTGTTGTTAAGCAAAGTGGCCATTAGGAGATTTGTTCCTGATTTTATGAGCATTTTGGCCACAGTTGTTAAGCAAATCAGGGTATTTACGCGACTCACAGGGTTGTTAAACAGGTCTGGCTGCTTCTATTGACTTTACTTGTCAGAAGCTGGCTGGGAAGGTTGCAGATAATGATCACATGACACACACTCTCCCCCAAAATGTTGCTGTAACTGCTTCATAAATACATGTCTGTTAACAAGCACCTGAATTTTGATCACATGCTCCTGCTGTGATGCTAAGAGTGAGTACCTGTTGTAAGTAACCTTTTAAAATTCTGCTTTGAATTTCAAACGGTTGCTAAACAAATGGCTGTAAATTGAGGACTATCTGTAATGCAAGGCAGCTGTCATCTTGAGAACCATCCAGAATCACATGTGTGAGATGGGCAACTGTATAAATTGAATACGTTGTTCCTTTTTCAAAAACCTCTCATGCAGTTACCCCTGTCCTTAGCAGTAGGTAAGGTATGAGACTGAATCCCTGGAGACTGGAGTTCATCCTTCAGCAAATAATTTCCTGGGTCAGTTTGGTCTATAGCCAACCTGAAATAGAGGTAGTCCTCAACTTATGACCACAAATGAGCCCAAAATATATGTTGTTAGGTGAGACACTTGTTAAATGGGTTTTGCCCCATTTTCTAATTTTTCTTGCCACATTTGTTAAGTGAATCACTGCAGTTGTTAAATTGGTAACATGGTTGTTAAGTGAATCTGGTTTTCCCACTGACTTTGCTTGTTCAAGGGGATCATGAATCCAGGACACTGTAACCATCATAAATGTGAGTCAGTTGTCAAACATTTGAATGTATGTGAATGCCACGGTCATAAGTGTGAGAAATAGTGATAAGTCACTTGTTTCAGTAACTTGGAATGCTCACTAAGTGAGCTATTGTAAATCGAGGATTACTTCACAGGTTTGGGGAACAAAATGAAAAGATTCTTCCTGGTGTGTGCCACCTTGAGTCAGGTGCAAAGGATCAGGACTATATGTTAAGTTTTAGTTCAAAAGATTTATTGCTCAAGGCTATATAGATAGTCCTTGACTTACAACCACTGATTTAATGACTGTTTGAAGTGACTTATGACCAGTTTTCACACTTACAACCATTGCAGCTTCCTTTGGATCCTGTCCAGTGATCATGTGATCACAATTTGTAACCTTCCCGGTGGGCTTCCAACAAGCAAAGTCAATGAGGGAAGCCAGATTTGCTTAATGACCAAATGACTTTCTTAACAATTGCAGTGATTCACTTAACAACTGCAGCAGAAAAGGTTGTAAAATGGGACAAAATTCACTTAAAAGCTGTCTTGCTTAGCAACAAGTCAAGAACTACCCGTACACAAGAATTATCTCAAATTGAATGCTAAATTGGCAGCAAATAAGAATCAACCGAATTCAAAAGGGGTTGGAGCATTTGTGGCAATGTAATGACTCTAAGCTGATGACACACTTAACTCCTCCACCACCTCAGCTCTGCCTGATCTTCTCCTACATCTTGTGAATAATAACCACAACAATAGAGTATTAGCAAAACAAATCGGAATTATTCTTTGATTAGCTGCACAGCAGGACAAAATTCAATAGCTGTCTCTTTCCTGCCGTGTCAGGAGGCGTGTGTTTTGTTGAACATTTTCCAACTGTTCAGGGATTTAAAAGTAACTAGGCTCAGCATGTGCATCTATAATGGATGGAGTGGACCAAGAATTGGATGATGCTATATCTACTAGACTAGATGTATTGCAGAAGTACTGTTCCATTAAAAAAAAAAGCCAAATATGACTGGCATTTTCGAAGTATTATGCTGAGGTGAATGACTTAAAATTGTTTGAAGGCTATTGATCACTCTACATAATAAGAGTGCATTTCAGAAGTTGGAAGATTAATGTGGCAAATGCAGAGAGTGAGGATAAGGATGCTGAATTCAATCAAAGTGAGACTAGATTAAGTAAAAGCCTATCATTGTTCATTAGGAAGCAGCATTTCAATCAGAATCTCAGTGCAGTGGTTGCATTTGCTCAAGGAATTACACAACACTGAAGAAATTTTGTATAAAACTATGGCATGAACAGAAATTTAACAAGATGGTATCTAACAAGATAAAATCTAGCATCTTCTAATACCACCTACTTCAGACCTAGATATCTTTTACTCTTCAGGAGTTGGCACTTGGAACAGGCTAGGAAGTAAATAAAACAAATGTTTTGGGCAGCTATGGTGACTGGGGAATTCTGGGAGTTGAAGTCCTCACATCTTCAACTTGCCAAGGTTGAGAAACAATGGTTTAGGATTTTAGGTGTTTTTGGTCTCCTTTCTCCTTCCACGGAGAAAAGAAGACAAGCAACAAAGCTAAACATGATGGGGAAAGATCTTAAGATTTGCCCCAGGCAGAGAAATTCTGCATTTCCCCTCAAATTCTTATTCAAAGAGATGATAGAGAATGTTTTTTTTCCCAATGTCTTTTACAAGAGAACAGCTTTGATGGAAATCTCCTAAGTAATGTATTACATTTTTGTATTTAAGATATGAAGGACTGTCCTTAAAGCAGGGGCTATGATCTTCTATAGGTAGTCCTCGACTTATGACCACAATTGAGCCCACAATTTCTGTTGGTAAGCGAGACAGCTGTTAAATGAGTCTTGTCCCATTTTGCGATCTTTCTTGCATAGTTTTTAAGTGAATCACTGCAGTTATTAAGTTAATAACATGATTTTAAAATGAAACTGGCTTCCCCATTGACTTTGTTTGTCAGAAGGTTGCAAAAGGGATCACATGACCCCGGGATACTGCAAGCATCAAAAATATAGGTCAGTTGACAAGCATCCGAATTTTGATCATATGACAATGAGGATACTGCAATGGCTGTAAGTGTGATAAATATATCATAAGTAACCTTTTGCTGTTGTAACTTTGTGCGGTTACTATATAAATGGTTGTAAGTTGAGGACTACCTGTGCTGTCATTATTTGACAGTGGCTTTCATCTCACTGGCTGGCTTTTCACACTTCCATTAAATCCCAAGTAGAACTGTCTAGGGGAAGGATTTTTCAATATCTATAGATGCATCTATAGATCACAATCATTGTTAAGGGAATAATATGACAAATAGTTAGAGAATTTCTTCTTCTGTTGGAAAAAAAATCTGGAGTCGTTGTCTTCTTTTCAGTTCTACTTCGAGAAATTAAGACAGGTGGCCAAACTATTGAGGTATTTGATACTCATGGGAAAAGCTTGGAAAAAGGAACAATTGTTCCTTATTCAGAATGAGAATCAAATACAAAAACTGAAAATCCTTCAAAGAAGGGAAGATTTGGGATCAGTTAGCCTGGAACTTTTAATGGTATACGTTTCTGTTAAATTGATTTCAGCAAGTTAGAAGGAACTTAAAAATGATCCGTACATAGCATTGCCTCCACTTTTTAAATTAATGTTATCATATTAATATGAGTCTTACTAGAAAAGGTAGAACGGCTGCCAACCAATTGGAATTGTGCTTTTTGTGGTATTTAGTGGCTGGACTCTTTTTTTTCCCTAATTTGTCTGAAAACTTTTGGAAAAATTGGGGAAAAATACACACCTTTTTAATAATTAATATTAGCATGTGTATATTGTCCATTCCCCCTCCCCCGGGACTTATAAAATGATGCAAGAAAGAAATGTTGATAATTGCTTAATTTAGCAAACCCAAACACTAGAAAAGAAAGAACATGCTCCTAAATCCGGGCAAGGTGATATAGATCCAATTTATATGACAGAGGTGACTTGATTCTGTTAGTCAAAGCAAAGAGGAGTGCCTGTGTATCTATTAGGTTAGAAAGTTATAGCTTTAGTCTGGCAAGATTCTGTCTATTAGGTGTAAACAAATAAAGAATTGGACTCAGCTGGATTAAACTGGGTCATCTTTGGGTTTAGGTCTGACAAATATTTTGCAAAACTATGCAAAACTGCCTGGGATATTCTTATAAATAGGAAGGGCAATGACTTTCTGAGCAGGAATGTAATTCCTGCTAGAGGAAATGACAAAGTTCATCTGAACAATGAAAAATTTCCTTTATTTAGGGATGTAAAGAGTATTCAAGGTGTAAAAAGCCAGCCCAATATCCTTGACCATGTAGGAGAAGAAAAGGCAGAGCCAGAAGATGGAGTCAAGAGAGGAATCAGTTTGGAGTCCTTACATTGCCACAAACGATTCAAATGCAATCCCCCTTGAAATCTGTTGATTCTTATCTAGCGCCAATTTAGTGCTGATACTTAGTTGACTAGATTCTTCTGTATAGGCTCAAGTAATAAACCTTCTCTATTAGAATTTAATGTTTGATCCTGATTCCCCACACCTCACAGATCAGTAGATACTCAGCATTGGCCAAAAATATTCAAGGAAGAAGGGCATAGTAAGCAGACTCTTTCTCATAGTTCGTCCTGTTGTTAAACTGACTGAGAAGTCTAAAGTTACCTTCCCCAATTTCATATCCAGCAGACATATCTGCCTACAGCTCCTACATCTTTCAGTATGACCAATACAGGTAATCCTCAACTGTTTGTTTAATGATCGTTCAAAGTTACAACGGCACTGGAAATAGTGTCTCATGATCGTTTTTCACACTTACAACAATTGCAGCATGATTTCCATGGTCACTTGATCAAAAAATTCAGAGGTTTGATAACTGACCCACATTTATAATGGTTGCAGTGTCCCTGGGGTCATGTGATTCCCTTTTGCACCTTCTGACAAAGCAAAGTCAATGGGGAAGCTAGATTCACTTAAAAACCATGTTACTAACTTAACAACTGTAGTGACTCACTTAACAAGAAAGGTTGTAAAATTGGGCAACGTTCACATAACAAATGTTTTGCTTAGCAACATAAATTTTGGGCCCGATTGTGGTTGTAAATTGAGGACTTTCTGTGGTCATTGATGGTGAATGATGGAGGTTCAGGTTTATGGTCTCTGAAGCAGAGAGTTTTACTTTAGAGCATTAGGAATTATGATGTGAGGATTTTGATGACCATCTGACTATTGCAAACGTAAGGATTCTAATAAACTGTATTAAAATCAGATAATATGTAACTTCAGTTCTTCATGAAACTGATGAATTATGTATGTTTATGGCAAATATGTAACAGTGGAAGAATATTTTGCTGATCAGAAAAAAAAAATCCCCCGTATATGACTTTTTAATGTGTCTTTCTAGGAAAATAGAGATTTGGCAGAGGAAATATGTCTTGATGGAGATATTAACAGTACATTTAATAATAAAGTGCCATTTAAGAATTATGAGTCACCCTAGAATTTTAAGAAGTAAATAGCAATAAGAAAATTTGTAGCTCAGTCTTCTTTTCTGAAAAAAAATAAGGAGATTTTTTTTGGTGTGTGTATGTTGCTCAATCCATTTATAAAGCTGGGCATTTTTGAGAATAATCTAAAAAAATCTGTTTTGGATTTCACATAATTACAAGGTCTGTTTTCATTACAAAATTAGGGGTTCTTCAGGTATCTATGAGCCTGAAAAATAACTATGACTGTTTAAGACATATTAATTGTATTCTTAAAGGAATTGTAACAACTTTTTGCTACATTTGAAGAGTTAGTTAATGTTTTAATGACAGTCTATCCCATCTAAACTAAACATTTATGCATGCTACTAATGGAACCAGTTTCACAGATTTTATAGTTACCTACTTATAAATACATTTTATATAGATAGTCCTTGACTTGAGACCACAAAATTTCTGTTGCTAAATTTGTTAAGTGAGTTTTATTATATGTTCTATTTTATGTCCCTTCTTGTCACAGTTAAGTGAATCACTAAGTTGCTAAATTACTTACACAGTTGTTATGTGAATGTGGCTTCCCCATTAACTTTGCTTGTCAGAAGGTCTTAAAATGTGATCACGGGGCCCAGGGAATTGTAACTGTCATAAATACATGCCAATTGCCAAGCACCCGAATTTTGATTACGTGGGGATGCTGCAATGATCATAAGTGTGAAAAATGGTTTCTACTGCAAGTCATGTTTTTCAGTGTTATCATAACTTCAGCTTGTCACTAAACAAATAAGCCAAGACTTAACCTACTGTGATACAGATATTGTGTGGGAGGGAGACAGAACTGCTTAAAGTCATTTCTATGCAAAATGGGTGGCATATTAGTTTAATAAACAAACAAACAAATTCCATTTTAAACCCTGTAATCCTTTTATTCGGGATAGAGTCAAAGTGACTAGATGGAACTGAGCATTCACTGGCTGGATACTCTTCCCGACTCCTACATGGAGTTCACAGCAGATATTTTCTGTGCTGTGAACTCCGCTGCCTAGGATTGAACTCTCAATCTTCCAAGTGGGAGGTGAGCGCCACCACCCCACTGTAAATAAATAAATAAGTAAATAGCCTATTAACATTTTTTGCCTGAAGATTGCTATCTTGCAAATTACCAACACACTGAATCTGTAGACATTTACTAATTTGCTGGAAACCAAGATGTCAACCTTTAGCAGCCTACTTATCCATGTTTTTAGCAGCATAAATGTTCCTGCATATTTTCTTCAGCTGAACAAAAGGGTTTTTAATCTTTATTTACTAACAAGAGGTGGATTAAAAATAAAGCAGACCCTGCTCGTGGATTTATAATCTCACTCTTCCTGACATGTTTTATTCCCCCAATGATCCTTACAAAAATTCTGCAGGGTGGGTAGTATTATTAAATTCAATTTATAGATTGATGGCCGGGACATCTATATTTATTTATTTATTTATTTATTTATTTATTTATTTATTTATTTATTTATTTATTTATTTATTTATTTATTAGATGTGTTAGCTGCCCAATGTAAATGCATCACTCTGGGCAGCAAACAATCCAACAGTATTTAAGAAAATAAATAATCAATTAGTAATCAATAATAATTTCTTAATTTTATATGCTGGCTGATGCCTAGTAACTCTTGAATAAGAGTTCAAAAATAATGCAAGGAACAAAAATAACCCAATTCCATCATAAAACAACAATTCCATAACAATTCCATCATAAAACAAAGACTGTGATAATTAAGGATCCTTTGTAGTTTTAGAAGACTGACATTCAAATCTAGTTATTCGCAACCCCAGAGTTACTACCTGCAAGAGATAAGGTCCACTTACCTGCCTAAAGGAGTGGATGCTTATTGATCTGTGGGAAGTTGATTTTGGATAATAGCCATGGAAAAGTTGGTAGTTTTCAGAAAATTTGAAATGTGGAAGGAGGTCAGAGGATATCTTGCATACTATCTTGCTGAAATAGCATGCTAGGCTGGTAATATTTTTCAGCGCTCACAGGCACCTATTTTTTCACGCCTTGGCTGCAATCCCTGTAAATTCATTGCATTTCTTTTGCCCTTTGGAATAGGATTTTAGGGATTACTTTAAAGGAGGGCAGGTAGCGTGGGCCATAATTGCTTCTGCAGAATGCAAAATGGCTTTGCAGAATAGTTTCCATGTTCTAGTTTCATGACTAGAAATTCAGGACAGAATTTATGAAATCCTGTGAAAGTTTTGACTGACTTTGACATGGGTTGGCTAGAGAATTCATTAAAAGAAGCAGACTTTACTTAAATTCTCTTTTGACCGTGGACTGCTGATCTAAAACAAAATGTACATTACCCCTGAGAAGACATTCTGCTTTTAGGGAGGAGGGATGTTCATGGATACATATGGGACATTAATAAAAATCAAATCTATGCCTGTAAAAAATTAGCACATAATAGCTCTCAGCTCAGCATAGCCCAGTCTCTAAGATTTTGCTTTACCACATGTAAAGAGATTGCCTGTGATTTAGAAGACGTAAATCAATTCCTGGGAAGGCAAATGAACATCTAATCCTATTCTGCGTCATTGAGCTGTGATGGTGTAGTGGTTAGAATGCAGTATTGCAGGCTGACTCTTCCAACTGCCAGGTGTTCGATCCTGACTGGCTCAAGGTTGACTCAGCTTTCCATTCTTCCGAGGTCGGTAAAATGAGGACCCAGATTGTTGAGGACATAGGCTGACTCAATATGCTGACTCTCTGCTTAGAGAGAGCTGCAAAAAAACTCTGAAGCGGTATATAAATTTAGGTGCTATTGCTACAATCCTAAACCTGGTTTATTCATGGGGATTGGGTAGAATGACGAGGTAGATTCTTACAGTGGTTTCTCCCGGGTATCAATCTGCAGATTTTCTTTTTTCAGTTTTGGCAAGCTCAGAGAGAGAAAAACCTTTCTATTTTTGGGTAAGAATATGACATAGCAGACATAGTTCAGAAAGAACTATAGAAATTGGAGGAAACTACTGAACACAACACAAATTATAGCGCGCACTATTGACAGCCATTCTCAGAAGTTCTGAAAGTTCTTAAAATGATACTGCAAATTCTGTAATCCTGTCACAGATATTGTAGTTATGCCCTATAAGCATTTTCTTGCATTATTTTAAAAATTAGCATTCGTTTTATTGCTTGCATATTTCAGCTCACCCCTTAATCAGCCTATAAAGAGTGCCTCCAACACCCTTCTCTTTCTGTCACCTATGCTGTAGTGATTTTGCCTTGCACAGGCTGAACGGGGCGAGCATGAAAAGATAGCTGGCATTGCTTTTTTATCTTTTATCTATCCTGTAGAGGCATGAGATGGCTCGTTGCACATTCCTTTCTGCCACAGTCATGCTGTTTTGCTTTATAAGCACCTTGTCACATCCAGAGATAGCTAAGTTCTACTCAACACCATCACACCCAATGTGAGGAAAGGAAAAAAAATGGATGGGAAGAATGCTTGAAAGAAAAGTGGCTACTTATCGGCTGCAAAAACATGCATCATTTCTGGGCATAATAAATGCTTCGGACATTCTTTGGTTATTCTAAACTGAGACGACCAAGTTTAGCAGAACTTCCTGCTTGTAGGAAAGTAGAATCCAAAATGCAAAGAGTTCCTGGATCTCTCCCCTTAGAACTCTAAACCAGGAGTCTCCAAAGTTGGCAACTTTAAAACCCAAACCCCATAATTCCCCAGCCAGAATCGGGATGGTGGAGTCAGCTAAGGGAAAAGGAGAGGCAGGTAATCTTGATCTCATCCTGCTTGATTCCAGGGTGAGGCCACAGATTTCTCAAATGGATCGGTAAGACTACAAAAAGAGTCTGACTGGGTCAAGCCAAGACCTCTTTTATCCCAGCCGTTTGTTTACGGGTGGTCCTCAACTTACGACCACAATTGAGCCCAAAATTTCTGTTGCTAGGTGAGACATTTGTTAAGTCAGTTTCGCCAACATTTTTACAACCTTGGTTGCCACAGTTGTTAAGTGAATCACTGCAGTTGTTAAGTTAGTAACATGGTTGTTAAGTGAATATGGCTTCCTCATTGACTTTGCTTGTCAGAAGATGCAAAGGGGGAATCGCATGACCCATCATAAATATGAGTCAGTGACCAAGCGTCTGACTTTTGATCACCATGTGGGTGCTGCAACAGTGATAAGCATGAAAAACGTCATAAGTCACTTTTTCCAGTGCCATTGTAACTTAGAACAGTCACTAAGCAAGCTGTTTTAAGTCAAGGACTATTCAGTTCCCATAATTCTTCCCAGTATATGTCTTATATATTTTTGCCTATTACTATATGCATAAATGTTAAGTTACTTTATATAAATATACTCCAAGTTATCTTTCAATCCTGATGCTACGTGAATACACCCCTGATACATCCTAAATAGAATCTCCTGGTGGTCTCCTGTCCCAGTGTCCAGATAATATCAACCAGGTGCTGGGGTCTATTTATCCAGATGTAGAAAAAAAGCACATAGGGAAGGATGGATTCTAGCTTAGACACACAACTCTTGGTGCGCCAAAATATCACACATCTGGACAGTTTTGAACAATTTCCCATTTAGACTGATAAAGGGGATCACATTTTTTTCAGCTTGTACCTTTTGTTAACGGCCGTGACAAGGGGGGGCTTTTGCAAGGTTTGCCTAGTGCGCCAGTTGCGGCCTTTCCTAGACAGGGATGCCCTTCGCACAGTCAAGCTCTCATTGTCTCTTGATTGGATTACTGCAACGCCCTCTACATGGGGCTGCCGTTGGGGTGCACCCAGAGGCTCCAACTGGTCCAAAATGCAGTCATGCGGGTTGTTACGGGAGCTTCCCGTTACTCCGGTGCAACACCTCTCCTGCACGAGCTGCACTGGCTGCTGGTGGCCTTCCGGATCTGCTTCAAGGTGCTGGTACTTACCTATAAAGTTCTTCATGGCATGGGCCCGAGGTACTTGCAGGACCACCTCCTACCGGCCTCCTACTGCCCTGTGCGTTCTCATAGAACTGCCCTCCTCCGGGTGCCGTCGGCTAGACAATGTCGGCTGACGACCCCCAGGATGAGAGCGTTCTCTGTGGCTGCACCGACCCTCTGGAATGGGTTACCCACCGAGCTCCGGATGGCTCCCGATCTCCATGCCTTCCGCGCTTGCTTGAAGACATGGCTTTTCCATCAAATTCCCTGACCGATTATGGGGTCTTAACTTGGGGATTTTAAATTTGGATTGGATTTTAATATTTTATTGTTGTTGTTTTTATTGTGTGAGCCGCCCCGAGTCCTACGGGAGAAGGGCGGCATATAAATTTTAATAATAAATAAATAAATAAATAAAAACACTTACTGATTGCTACATTTCTGTTACAGAAAACTACTTCATTAAAGAGGGCACAACAGAACCATTACTGTGTGGCAACAGCACAGATGCTGGGTGAGTTTGATTTGATCATATTTTGAGAAAGAATGACAAACAAACCTCTGTTGTTATAACTAGAACTTCTTAGTTTCCCTAATGTTGTGCAGAAACCACGATTACGTCATATATGTTGCAATGTCACTGTACAAATGATGTAACTTATATAATTCAACTTATTTGGACAGTGATATCGCAATATGTGTGATCTCACTTCTCCCCTTTCCCTTTACTTGATAATTTCTTTGTTGGTATTACTAAACCAATGGTTGTAAGTCGAGGAGTACCTGTAGGCTATGTTTCTCCATCTCTCTAGTTCTCAGAAATTTTAGGTTGGATCCAAACTACTGTAGCTGAGTTGATCCAGACTAAATTAGTTGAATTTAATTGCACTGAAATGTAATTTAAATGTATGCATAATTTATTGCATGAATTTCAGTAAATAAAATACAACAGACTCTGATGGCTGTTTTCTTGGAAGTAGAATTCACTAAGTTCAATGAGACTTACTTTCTATATTGATTTCCTTGGAAAGTACAACATTATGTATGCTTATTTGAAAGTACTTTAAAAATTTGAAGTCCAGTAAGACTAATGGTTAATTGTTGTATTTCTGACTGCTTCAATTCAGTGGAGCAATTCATGATTGTTAGTTCAGCTCTAGATGGCAGTCACACTTCAGAGGGTCAATGCAAATGGCAAAGATGATCATCCAGTCATGATAATAACATTATCTGCAGAAAAAGATCAGGTTAAGTTGCTAATATTTTTTTCAGTCTATATTCCTAGTATTTTTCCCGTGTATTATCCCCCTCTTCCTCCTCCATCAGGAACTAGTGAATATGTTTGTCCTGGCATTCAATTAATAATTAAAAAAGGAGAATGCTAGAAAAGAGAAGGGAACATAAGAAAAAAAAATTGAAATAGAGACATGAGAGAAAAGCAAGAATGAAAATGATGCATGATTAATTCCAGTGTTGTTGCTTTTAAGAAACAGAGCATATTTTTAAAGGTCTTTCAAAAATATGTCTATGATGAAATTTTAAAAGAATTTCCATGGCAGAATTTTAAAGGAATTTCTAAGGAAATCTAAATGCCACAGTTGCCTTGAAATAAAAAATAAAACTGGCATAAAACTATCCTGAGGTGTATAAAAAGTTTCTCTTTTGTGTGGAGTTTGAATTAAGGAGGTTCCGATGAAAGATTATAAGGTGCCTCGGAGCACCAAATATATACTTGAGTAGGCATATTACTCAAGTATATATTTTTGTGTACAGATAATTCTCGATTTACAACCATTTGCTTAGTAAGCATTCAAAGTTACAACAACACTGAAAAAGGTGATCGGTTCTCACATGTTCAACAGCATCCCCATTGTTATATAACAATATAGCACTTAGACTTATATACCACTTCACAGTGCTTTTACAGCTCTCTCTTAAATGGTTTACAGAGTCAGCTTATTGCCCCCAACAATCTGGCTCCTCATTTTACCCACCTCAGAAGGATGGAAGGCTGAGTCAACCTTAAGCCTGGTGAGATTTGAACTGCCAAATTGCAGGCAGCCGGCAGGTAGCAGAAGTAGTCTGCAGCACTGCACTGAGCCTGGATAGCTCAGCAGACTAATGCATTGTGCATTGTGATTAACTCCAGCTGTCTGCAATTACTGTAAATTCGAATCTCACCAGGCTTAAGGTTGACTCAGCCTTCCATCCTTTCTAAGGTAGGTAAAATGAGGACCCAGTTTGTGTGGGCAATAAGCTGACTTTGTATAAAATATACAGAAGTATGAAGGCTATTGCTTAACGCATTGTAAGCTGCCCTGAGTCTCCGGAGAAGGGTGGCATATAAATCAAATTTAAAAAAAAAACTGCACTCAAACCACTGCGTCACCGCAGCTCATGATCTAAATTCAGTCACTTGGCAACTATGCATGTATTAATGATAGTTGAAGCATATTGGGGGTCATGTGATTGCCATTTGAGATCTTCCCAATTGGCTTTTCCCAAGCAAAGTCAATGAGGAATGCTGGATCCGCTTAAAAATTGTTTGATCCATTTAATAACTGCAATGATTCACTTAACAACCATGGCAAGAAAAAGTATAAAATTGGGCACTACTTACTTAACAACCTACTTAACAACCGCCTCGCTTAACGATGGAAACTGTGGTCTCAATTGTGATTGTAAGTTGAGAACAACCTGTAGTTACTGTACAAGCCTTTGAAAGAAATGCTGCATTTTTTTTAAGGAAGAGCTAACTTGTATTATACCATTTTGGAGCATATTTTGTTTGGCATAAGTTCTGAATGGTTTCACATCCCTATTGGGCATTACCAAAAGACATTTTCAGTAGATTGCTAATTGACTGTGACATTGCCAGGGTCAAGGGGACAATGGGAAAATGTGCCCTCTGTTCTCATGGAAGCTCTGTTCTCCTTAACCCTTCTTCTGAAATTTTTCTCCCGCTTTAAATTTAGCCATCTGTGGCTCTTTTCCTCCCCAGTACCGTCTGTCATTCTTTTCCACCTTAGCAGATAGCAGAATTTTGGCTTATTCTTCTCTCTTCGCCCTGTTTTTAAAGGAATTGGATGTACAGATAGTCATTGGTTTACAGCTATTCATTTAGTGACCGTTCAAACTTCACTACAACATGAAAACTTCATTACAGCATGAAAAAAGGGACTTATGACCGTTTTTCATACTTATGATCTCTGCAGCATCCCCAAGGGCACATGATAAAATTTTGGATGCTTGACAACTGGCTTGTATAGATCATTGGTCACCAACTGGTAGTCCGTGGAGCCCTGGTGGTACACGCGAGAAGATTTTGGTGGTCCGCAGAAAAATTATTTGCATTATTTTATATTGCACTAACTCAGCGGTCCTCAAACTACGGCCCCTGGGATGGATATGTGCAATGAACATTTGTGTTGCTGCAGAGAGTCTCCTCCTTTGGGGTCTTCTTCTATGGGTTGGAGGGGGGCAGAAATTTTGACTTGGGGTCTGCTTCAGCCTCCTGGTGTGGGGCTTTGGGCGAAGGCTGGAGGGAAGTGCCGCTGGTGGCAAAGAGCTGGAGGGCCTTGTTCCAGGGAGACTGCATCATGGCCTGGGACTGGCTGACCATCTCAGCCCACTGAGCCTCCAGGCGCCGGTACCTGGCCTTGCACTCCTGCAGATCTTCCCTCTGCTTGGAAAGTCTATGCTCGCAGTCCTCAGTGAGGTGCTTCTGCTGAGCCTTCTTTGAACTGAGCCAGCTGTTTTGCCAACTCTTTCTCATGGTGACTGCTTAGTTCCAACAACTGCTTCTTGTTGGGACCGTAAGGAGTCCAGGCGGGGAGGGGAGGAGTGGCTGGCAGGGGAGGGGTGAGTAGAGGCTGGTGAAGCACCCCTTGATGTGACTGACATCGATTTGGCCACACACACCCCAGTCACATGACCACCTAGCCACGCCCACCCAGCTGGTCATTAGGCAGGTTATATTAGTGGTCCACGGGATTTAAAATTATGAATTTAGTGGTCCCTGAAATCCAAAAGGTTGGGGATCCCTAGTATAGATAGTCCTTGACTTACGTCTACAAGTGAGCTCAACATTTCTGTTACGAAGCCAGAGTTATTACATGAATTTTGCCCCATTTTATAATCTTTCTTGCCACAGTTGTTAAGTGAATCTCTGCAGTTGTTAAGTTAGTAACACAATTTTTGTGAATCTGACTTTGCTTGTTAGAAAATTGCAAAAGATGATCACATGACCCGGGACACTGCAACCATCATAAATATGAATCAGTTGCTAAATGTCTGCGTTTTGATTACATGAGAATGGTAGAGCAAAGGTCATGTGTGAAAACAGTCATAAGTCATTTTTTTTCAATGCCATGAAACTTTGAACGGTCACTAAATGAACATTGTAAGTTGAGGGGTACCTGTATTTATAATAGCTGTACTGTCCCAGAATCATGTGATTACTATTGGTAATTTTCCCAGCCAGCTTCTGATAAGGAAACTCAATGGGGGAAATCTGATTTGCTTAATTATCTCCTGATTCACTTAACAACTGCAATGATTTGCTTAACAACTGTGGCAAAAAAAAGGTCATAAAATGGGGTGCAACTGCCTTGCTCAGGCACAGAAATTTTGAGCATAACTGTGGTCATAAGTCAAGGACTACCAGTACTGCCATAAAGGCTGACATTCTTTTTTTACAAAATCATTCTAGGAAGAAAAATTGAGGGATATAGAATCTGGAACCTTCATATGTTGTTGATTTTAAATTTTCTCCTAGTAGTTTGGTCCAATGCTGTTTTGGCAAACACAAAGAAGAGAAATTGAGGTACCCCAACAAATGGCAGATGTACCAAAACACCTTTGACAATTGCATCCTAATGATAGTTTGTTCCTATAGAAACCTTAATTTCCTTTATTCTCTCTTGAACTTTAATTTTCATTTATAGATTTAACCAAAAGCAATTTTTATGCTCTATAGGGAGATGCATTTTTCTTCCTTTGGTTTCCAAGTTCATTGTTTTACCACATCTATAAATACAAGTAATTTAGAAAGAGAATGAAGCCTTAGAAACTTCTCGGTGAATTTCAGTGCAATTTTAAAGGAGAACTATTTCTGTTGCTGTTGCCAGGGCTTTTCTTTAGAAAATCCCTAATTCTATTTTTGTTAAAAAACAAACGAACAAACTTTAGGACACCTGTTAGATATGATGCAAAAGTGGCCATACTTTTTTCTAACAAAAAAAAAAGTTTTGCATATAAATTATTTCTTATTTAATTACTGAAATGTTTACCACAAAGATGACGTTTTATTTTTCAAATTCCAATCATTCTTTTTTCTAAGATTGTAGTGATTAAAATCAGAAGTTGGCAGGAAGACAGATTTTGGCAATGTGAGCTAGGAGTTTGAACAAAACTAGTAACAAACATTTGGTGATTGTTCTTTTGATTGGTGACAAAAGCAAAATGTGTTTAGAATGGAAGAATAGGATTGATTTCATCACACATGGTTTTTCCTTCTGGACCATTATCTGTTGGGACCTGGGCATGAATGGTAGATAAAATGTAGGTTGAGATTAATTTTATTTTTTCCTTGCTTTAACAATTTGAAAACTCTGAAGAACTGGTACATCTCAAAAGTGCTGATAGCTTTAAGAGAAAGATTGTGCAAAATCAATCTATGAACAACTACCAATTTTGACGGTTGCTTCTAAACTATAAGCAGCATCCACTGAACATATTGAATACAGGTAGTCCTCGACTTACAACCATTTGTTTAGTGACTATTTGAAGTGACAATGGCATTGGCAAAAGTGACTCATCATCATTTTTCACACTTACGACTGTTGCAGCATCCCCATGGTCACGTGATCAAAATTCAGATGCATGGCAATTGATTCATATTTATAACGGTTGCAGTATCCCATGGATCATGTGACCTTACGATAAGGAAAGACAAGCCAGATTCCTTTAATGACTCGGTTATTAGCTTAACAACTAGTGATTCACTTAACAAGAAATGTCAGTAAGTGGAGTAAACTCACTTCACAACTGTCTTTCTTAGCCACAGAAATTTGGGTCTCCACTGTGCTCATGAGGACTTCCTTATATAGGAAACTCCTAGTTTTCGTCTGAACACAACCAGCACAATTAACGCTAGAGCAAGGATTAAGGCTATGTTGAATAGCAATGCCTATTCTAGTGCTTCTTGATATTGTTCTGATTTCCTATGTCAAGCTTTTCACACAGACAGGACTCTGATTGAAAGGTCCACTTAGGCTGAAGTCATGATCCCAAGAATGAACGGTGTGGCTTTACAACTGCTGAATGAAACCACATTCTATTCTTGGGGCAAATTTCTGGAAGAGTACATTTAGTGCTCAGCTTAACAACAGTTCATTTAGACACCATGCAAAGTTACAATGGCACTGAAAAAAAGTGACTTACGATTGTTTCATACACTTATGACCCTTGCAGTCTCTCCCTGATCATGTGATCAAAATTCAGGTGCTTGGCAATTGACTCATATTTATGAAGGTTGCAATGTCACTGTGAGACATGATCACCTTTTGTGACCTTCTGACAGGCAAAGTCAACGGGGAAGGCAGGTTTACTTAACAACCATGTTACTAATTTAACATCTGCAGTGATTCACTTAACAACTGTGGCAAGACAGGTCATAAACTAACTGAGGCAAAACTCAATCTAAGCAATGTCTCATTTAGCAATAGAAATTTTGGGCTCAATTGTGGTCGTAAATCCAGGATTAACTGTAATCAGGCTCCTAACATTCTGAGTGACTTCTTCTGTATTGTCTTGGAATAGGTGGGATGGAACCAAAGCACCATTTGAATTTCCCATCATGGCTCTGAGTGATGCTATGTCAGGAGCATTGTGGGAAAATAAAGTAGCAGTTTAAAGATGCAGATCTCAGAAGAGGCAAAGAGAAGAGGAAATGGGTATAGGAAGGAGCCTCCAAAATGCTGTGAGCCCACAACCCATCTTACAAACACAACCTAAACCCAAAATTGAGCAGAAAAATGTTCATTCTGTTTCAGTGTGTTATGACTCTAGCTTAACGGCCATGAAATCAGTTTGCTGGTTCCTCTTCTTTGAGATTAAAACCGACCCAGATGCTTACGATATCTGCCACATTTTTTTGCTGGTCGTTCACCGTCCTTTCCTTTCTTAGCCTATCATCTACGTTTATCTCACTTGCTTGTAGAGCAGAATGTATGTAGGAAGACGGCTGTCACAATATATGTATCTTGCAATTTCATTTAACAACTAGGTCTCCAGTTAACCATTTTGCTTCAGTAGAATTTCTTCCGTTTCCATTTAATGAGTTCAGTCCTGAATAGATTCAACAAAGAGATTGCAGATTGCAGGTCCTGTCAGTTAAGGAGCTTCATTTGGGCTCCAGATTCTGGAGGGTCTTAAGTGGTGGCCCCTTTTTGCTGTGGCCCCTGCTGTACGATCATCCTTTCCATTTAAAATGAGATAAAGTTTGCTTTATCTCTTTTGACTTTCTGGACATCTCTCAAGACTTGGTGGTGTCATTAGGTCTAAGACCCTGTTTGCAGGGCTGCAAAATACTGAAATGGCTCCAGCATGCAGGTAGTCCTTGATTTAGGACCATGATTAAGTTCAAAATTTCTGTTACTAACTGAATATTTGTTAAATATTATTCCTTAACGCATTGTAAGCTGCCCTGAGTCTCCGGAGAAGGGCAGCATATAAATCAATTTTTAAAAAAAGGGGGGGGGGTTGCTCCATTTTACAATCTCTTTTGTGACAGTTGTTAAGTGAATCACTGCAGTTGTTAAGACATGGCTGTTAGATGAATCAGGCTTCCCCATTGACTTTGCTTGTCAGAAGGTTGCAGAAGGGGATCACATGACTCCAGGACACTGCAAATGTCGTGAGTCTATTGCCAAGTATCTGAATTTAGTTCATGTGACTGTGGGAATGCTACAACGATTGTAAGCATGAAAAAAAGGTCATAAATCCGTTTTTTCCCCAGTGCCATTGTAACTTTGAATGGTGACTTAATGAGCTGTTATAAAGTCGAAGACTATCTGTAATTAACTCTGTTCTTTGCCCAGCGTCTCTTTAATTTTTGTTATGTGCCTTTTATAATTTTAAAGTTTTTAATAATATAAATATGAATTTGTACATGTTGTTTTTAACTTTATTATAGGCCGTCCACAGTAATTTTACTGTGAGATGGGCATTAAATAGAATATAAATATGCATATAAATAGAATGAATGAATAAATGAATAGCTGTACCGAATAGCTTTAATATCTGCTCATGAGTAACCGTTTATTTAACAATCATGATACATTATCCGTTATTTCATTTATGAGCCAATGTAGTTGAGGGCCTTCTATGTGACTATGATTCAGCCTTAGAATATTTTTCTTCCTTTCCTTTGTACTTCAAAATTCAGGCTATTTAATTATATTTAATTAACAGGAGGTTTGGTTTGTCTAGACTAAAGTGGTGTTTCTCGAACTTGGCAACTAGGCAATATGTCGACTTCAATTTTCAAAGTTCCCAAAGGAATTGAAGTTGGCACATTATCAGGTTTTCAGTTGCATTTACATTGCAGTTTTCCTGGGTCCCCAAAATTTCTATTGCTGACTGAGACAGTTTTTAAGTTATTTTTTTGCTCCGTTTTATAATTTTTCTTGTCACAGTTGTTAAGTGAATCACTGCAGTTTTTAAGTTAGTAAAAAGGTTGTTAAGAAAACCTGGCTTCCCCCATTGATTTTGCTTGTCAGAAGGTCTCATGACTCATTGGGACTTTGCAGTCACAAGCCAGCGGCCAAATGTCTGAATTTTGTTCACATCATCACAGAGCAACAGTCTTGAGTGTGATAAATCACTTTTTCCGTGCTGTTTAGAGTGGTCATGAAACGAATGGTTGTAAGTCAAGGATCTGTACAGGACAGATTGTCTTTCTCTGCATTGCCATGTTCTGGAATATAGGCAGCTATGCATTGTTGCTTCCTGACCTATGTATAGATTTTGGACAAGATCAAGTGTAGTATATTATAGACTAGATATTGAATATATTAGCTGATATTTAAAAAACAGCTTCTCTGCTTTTTGTTTGTTTTTTGTTGAGGGGAGGGGAGATGAATATTCAATAACCGAATTGGAAGAGACCTTGGAGGTCTTCTAGTCCAACCCCACCTCAAGCAGGAGACCCTACGCCCAGCTGATTTTCGGGCCTTTTGGGCCCACCGGAAGTTTGGAAATGGGCTGTTTCCAACCTCTGCATGGCCTCCAGGTGGGTGGGGAAGGCTTGTTTTTGTCCTCCCCAGACTCCAAGAAAGGCTCTGGAGCCTGGGGAGAGCGAAAAACAGGCCTACTGGGCCCACCGGTAACCTTTTTGCCATCGTGTGCCAAAAGCGAGGGGAGTATGGAGGGGTCGTATGCATGCAAGGGGGTCACAGCGCGGGGGGCATTGAATTATGGGTGTGGGTATGCTCGTGTGCAACCACTCCATGCTCCCCCCGCTTTTGGCACATGATGGCAAAAAGGTTAACCATAACTGCCCTACAACATTTCAGATAAATGGCTGTCCAATCTCTTCTTATAAACCTCCACTGATGAAGCACCTACAACTTTAGAAGGCAACTCATCCCCACTGGTTAATTGTTCTCACTGTCAGGAAATTTCTCCTTAGTTCTAGATTGGTTTTCTCCTTGATTAGTTTCTATCCGTTCTTCTTGTCCTGCCTTCAGGGGCTTTCCATTGATAAGCAGGTGGTTAGTGTGGCTGACCAGATCTACTTTATCTTCTGCAGCACATGTCCAACAGGCTACAGTTGTTTAAAGGCTGGAGGCAATCCTGACCATGGCTTCACAAGCTTTGATACTTTCGGCTGGGCTTTTCTCTCCTTGTTCCGCCTCATGACTCAAGACTGCTGGGAACGCCTCTACCAACAGGTAGCCCCCTTATTTATTGTCATGTTTACTCGTTATAGCTTGGCTTTCCTGCAGGGTCTCAGCAGATGGGCAACACTTGGTTGATCTTGTCTCAGCTTGGAAGATAATAAGCTCAGTGAATGCTTGGATGAGAGATGACCAGGAATCTCAAAACTAAACACAAAAGTTGAATACATATTCTAGACAAAGGCAATGACAAACAGTTTGCAAAATGGGCAGACATGTTTCTGTGCTGTAAATTGTCCATAGTCTATGGGAGTTGTTGGCTATAAAAAACGAGTTTGGTCTAGGGATCAAGATAATATGCTAAAACCCAGGAAACTGTGAGTTCTAGTTCCATTTTAGGCCTGAAAACTGGTTGGCTTTGGACCAATCACCATGAGATAATGACTTCTAATCCTGTCCCAGGCGTGAAAGCCAATTGGGTGACTTTGGGCCAATCGCCAGGAGACAATGAGTTCTTATCTTGCCCCAGGCATGAATGCCGATTGGGTGACTTTGGGCCAATCATCAGAAGATTATGAGTTCTAATGCTGCCCCAGACATGAATGCAGGCTGGATGATTTTGGGCCAATCGCCACAAGACTGTGATTTTTACTGCTGCTTTAGGTATGAAAGTCAGATGGTTATCTTTGGGCCAATCACCAGGAGACAGTGAGATCTAATTCTGCCCCAGGCATGAATGCCAATTGGATGATTTTAGGCCAATTACCAGAAGATTGTGATTTCTAATCCTGCATTAGAAATGAAAACTGTCTTGAGGGACTTTCAGCCAGTCCCTCTCTCTCAGCTCAAGATCTTATCAGGTTGTTTCTGTGGATAAAATAACTCAAGGCCACAATATATATACAGTAGTGGTCAAAATTGTGGAAATCTTTTGGGAAAAGTGTATTTTTGATGTTTGATGGCTAATAACACCACTTTTTTTTGAAGTTTCAAGATAATCATATTCCACTGCTGGGATGGTCTGGGAATAGCCCAGACCTTAAGCCAATTGAAAATCTAGGGAGCCAACTAAAGAAACTTGTTAGTCAGAAGCGACCCAGCAATAAAACCCAGTTAATAGAAGCAATCCTTCAATCGTGGTTTCACATTAGAACAGCTGCAGAATTAAAAGATTTGGTTCACTCCATGGGAAGACGCTGTAAGGCCGTAATTCATGCTAAAAGTTACCCAACTCAGTATTAACTGACATGATGATAATTTTTATATATCTTGTTTTTTCTACATGTTTCACTTTTCTTCTTTATACTGAAACTGCTATTCTAATAGCAAATCTTTTATCAAAATTATTGCATTACATTCTTGATTAAATTATCTTTCCATTGTTATATAATTTTATGGTACTACTCCCCCCCAAAAGTGGTATTATTAGCTAGTTTTAAAAATACACTTTTTCCAAGAAATTTCCACAATTTTGGCCATTACTGTATATCCATCTTTTCTGTTGCTGATCATCTCTGGAAAATGCAATGACATCCATTAATGTTATGAGGACTCCCAAATGTTTATGATGAAGCATGCATGGTTCTAATAACTATTGAATATCTCTTTTCCCTCCCATTTTTTCTTCTTTTCTTTCTCTCTCATCTATATAGACTCTGAGATCTGCTGGAAAGATCTACATGCTTTTTTTCATGCTGGTCATATTTTTGGGTTCCTTTTACCTAGTCAATTTGATTTTGGCTGTGGTAGCCATGGCTTATGAGGAGCAGAATCAAGCAACCATTGCAGAAATGGAGGCCAAGGAAAAGAAATTTCGAGAAGCCATGGAGGCACTGAAGAAAGAGCAAGAGGTTTGTAAACTTCCCAATTTGGAGCAGCTTTTCTTTGCTTTAGTTAAAGCAGAGGTGGGGACCGATGGCCCTTTTATGACTGGTGGGCTTCAACTCCCAGAATTCCTGAGCGAGCCATACTGGGTCGGGAATTCTGGGAATTGAAGTCCATAAGTCATAAAGGGGCCATTGTTCCCCACCTCTGTGCTAATATGTTGGATTGCATGATCAGAATAAGCATCTTGTTGGTTAAACATGGGGGCCATTACTCCATGGTTACCTATTTCAGGGTAACTTTGTAATAAAGCTGTAGTAGCGAGCTACTCAATTAAAGATGTATTAGGGAGCTCCAGCTTCTCAAAACGGTAGTAGGAAACCTACACAGTCAAAAGCCAGCCTGGTAGACCCTTGAGGGCCAACATAGGTAGTCCTCAATTTATGACCACAATTGAGCCCAAAATTGCTGTTCCGAAGCAAGACAGTTGTTAAGTGAGTTTTGCCCAATTTTACCATCTCTCTTGCTACAGTTATTAAATGAGTCTCTGCACTTAAGTTAGTAAGTTGTTAAGTGAATCTGTCTTTCCCCATTGACTTTGCTTGTCAGAAGGTCACAAAAAGGGATCACACATCCATAAAACTACTTGGTTTGGTTGTACGTAAAAATACTGGGCATGTTGCATGCAGGATCTTCAGTTCATTGCCCCTGCCAACATTGATTTTGCCAGAGGAACTGTTGCTCTGTCAGTCAGGGCATTCCAAATCATGCATTTCATCACATGACTGCAAAGACCATCCATTCTGTGGACTTATTTCATCCCAGCTGGGACCAAAAGTCACAGGTGTTCTATTACTCTCAGGATTCCCATTATAGCACCATTTACAAAGCACTTGTTAGAAACAGTCTGTTGGTATTCTTTACCTTATCATCTTCGATGTTATTCTGTTGCATATTAGCACTAGAGGGAATTAATAGCTTTTCGTTCAATAGTGGCAGTCCTTGCCATCCATTCCAGTTAATTAATTGGGTTTTTTTTTCAGATTTACTATATTGATCTCCCAACTTCAAACAGCCATTAGGACCTCATTAGTCAACAAGTGAATTAATAGAAAAGGTCAATTGTTCAAACAGTACCAAGCTTTCCCTTGTCTAATAAAACAATTCATAGAACAAAAGCCAAGGATATGAATGACAAGAGGGAATACATAATGCTCACTAGCATGAGCCAAAGTGTATTTGAGAGACAGTCTGATGTGGTGGTTAAAGAGAATGTGCTAGAAAGTGGGAGACTGTGAGTTCTGGTTCTGTCTTAAGCCCAGGAAGCAAGTTGAGTAGTTTTGGACTACTTTTGGACTCTTTAATATCAATGGGTATTTTGTGAAAAAGGTACACTGTTTCTTTTTTACATTTTTGGACCATCCAGGTCCCTCAGGTAGGTAGGTAGGTAGGTAGGTTGGCAGGCAAGCAGGCAGGCAGGCAGGCATAAAATTACAATGGACAAAAGGCAATATTAGAATCTGGTAAATCTGTGTCAATTGAAGCTGCATGCCTGAATGTATAAAATAAACAATAATTTATTTTACACATTGCACATCATAATTTGTCCTGTCCAGTTTATAACCATTATACAGAATAATGGATATAATTATACAGGATAGAGTTGGAAACTGAATCTAAAAAAATCACCAACTCTTTGGCCAGTTTAAAGCACTCAAATATATACCCTGGCAAAAATCTCAAATCCCCTCTAAAGTAAATAAATTATGGATTAGAGGAGACATGATAGTAGTGTTCCAGTATTTGAGGGGCTCCTACAAAGACAAGGGGGTTGAATTATTTTCCAAAGCATCGAAAGACAAAATTAGAAACAATGGATGGAAATTAACCAAGGAGAGAACAACCTAGAACGAAGCAGAAATTTCCAAACAGAACAATCGACCAGTCGAAAAAGCTTTTGCCTTCAGAAGTTGTGAACTTCTGAAGGCAAAAGCAACTTCTGAAGCAAAAGCCTCCATCAATGGGGGCTTTCAAAAAGAGACTGGACAGTCATTTATCTGAAAAACAATAGGCTTTCCTGCTTGAGCAGGGGGTTGGACTAGAAGACCTCCAAGATCCCTTCCAACTCTATTCTATGTTCTATGTAGTGCATTCTGGACAAGAAGGCAAAAGATGCTTTGGGTCGTGCATAAATATGCAGAAAGCATTTGTCTGTGGTTGCTAAAACCAACTGTCTCTCTTCTGGGTTTCGATTAAGGCCGAGGAGGAGGCAGCTGCTTTTAGGAGCTGGAGATGGATGCTGAGTTCACACTGCTATATGCTGCAAAGTACATCAAAATCTGAAGCATCACAAACTCTAATAGGCCTGATTTTCTACAGACATATTGAAATTAAAGCATGTGCTGACCATTAGGAGAGTTGTAATGGTTTAGCCTGCAAAGTAATTATTGGGAGAAAAAGAAAGAGAGAATAGAACTGAGCTGAATAGTGAATCCCAAAGATTAGACTTGCCTTACTAGCCTTACACAGTATAGATCACTGAGTAGAGGTAGTCCTCAATTTACGACCACAATTGAGCCCAACATTTTTGTTGCTGAGACATTTGTTAAGTGACTTTTGCCCCATTTTATGACCTTTCTTGGCACAGTTGTTAAGTGAATTACTGGAGTTGTTAAGTTAGTAAAACTGTTGTTAAGTGAATCTGGCTTCCCCATTGAATTTGCTGGTCAGAAGGTCTCAAAAAGGGATCACATGACCCCAGGACACAGCAACCTTCATAAATAGGAATCAATTGTCAAATGCCCGAATTTTGATCACATGACCATGAGGATGCTGCCATGATCGTAAATGTGAGAAACGCCCATAAACCACTTTTTTCAATGCTGTTGTAACTTTGAACGGTCACTAAGTGAACAGTTGTAAGTGGAGGACTGCCTGTAATCAAATCTTAATTTCTGGTCCACCCTAGAGTAATGCACAGGCTGGAGGGAGAAAGAGAGATGCTCTTTGTATGTCGCTTTGAATCCCTGGAAAATATGGCACGCAGGAGATAAAAGCGTATTCCCTTATTTTTTAACAATGTGAAGATAGGGAAACCAATCAGATTAAAAGGAAAGATTCTGCCTCTTATGATGATGTGCTGTTTTCTAGCTGATGTCCATTTTCTCTAGTTGTCTTCTTATTTTCATAAATATTAGTGAGTGCTATTTTCAGGCTATTATCATCATCACCCTCATTTTCCCATCCCAAGTGATAAATTTGGCTTTAGATCTGTTTTTGACACCCCTTGGTTTTAGCAGACATTCCAGCAGTGATTGAAAGAGATGTGACAGAGCAAACCATCTTATCTGCGTATTATTTATTCATTTTTTTAACAGTTTGGGTTTATTATTCTGGATCCTTGGTCACAGCTTGTTCTGTCATTCAATGGGATAAGATTCTGCTTGCAATGATAATAATAATAAATGCATTCTGAACCAGCAACAAGAATATACTGTAGTATATTCACAGCAGTAGATGACATTGCCCAAATGTTTAGATGCTGAGAGAGCTGGCGCATGACTGGTGAACATGGGGATGACGGATAGTTATCCTGGGTTTTAAAGCAGGAGAATGAAGGCAAGGATAGAAATTTATCACAAGCTGTGATGTTAGAGGGCTGATGATCCAATTAGCTAGAGGAGCAGGTTCCTTTTGCTATGCATTGCGAGAAAAGGGGTGTATGCAGCAGGTACACAGTTTAAAATCTCTATATGGGGTTCAGTTTTGTGCAATCTTGCTCTTCCTCTCCTCATCTCTCTCTTTGGGGTAAGGAGTGGGGATGGGGATGGGAAGGAATAGGGAAATACAAGTAGTCCTCAAACCTTCGTAACCAGTTTGAATTTACAACAGCACTGAAAATAGTGACTTATGGCCATTTTTCGCACTTACAACCATTGCAATATCCCCATAGTTACGTGATCAAAATTCAGACACTTGGCAACTGACACATATTTATGTCCCAGGGTCATGTAATCCTCTTTTGCAATCTTCTGACAAGCAATGGAAAATCAGGGATTCACTTAGCAACTGTGCTAATAACTTAACAACTGCTGCAATGATTCACTTAACAACTGTGATAACAAAGGCTGTAAAATGGGGAAAAACTCACTTAACAACTATCTTGCTTAGTAGCAGAAATTTCTGGGTTCAGTGGTGGTCGAAAACTGAGGACTACCTGTAATCCTGCCGCTTGAAGCCCCATGCAAAGTTGGGAAGTTGGAAAGCTCCGATTAGCAAAACTGCTATATTCTGAAATGCCCAGCATTGTGCTATTGACATTGTGACTGTCAATACTTCCTTTGCCTAAAATACAACAGCTGGCTGGATGACTTGGGGCCAATCCTTGGAAACTGTAAGTTCTAGTCCCACTTTAGGCATGAAAGGCAGCTGGCTGACACTGGGCCAGTCCCTCGCTCTCAGCCCAACCCACCTCACAGGATTATTATTGTTGTGCGGACTATAGGAGGAGGAAAGTGTGTTGATTATGTTTGCCACCTTGAATTATTTGTAAAAATAATAAAGTCAGGATACACACAAACAAGCAAACAAATAAAATAAATAAAAAAAGAATAGGGACCATGGGAAGGAGTCATCCAGTTCAGACCCCAATTGGTGCTAGACTTCATCTGGTAGCCATTTTGTGACAGAGACTACAATGTGTTCCGTTCCTAATTTCAAATGTCTGTATCAGCGTTCCCAAAGATTTGGGAACCTTGATCTGTTGGACATCAGTTGGTGAAGGCATGAAGCAAAGCATGAAGGAAGATCTTATTCCCCAGGTTCTCTGCAGCCCTTGCTTCAGAAAAGGGTTTGTTTTCCCTCCAGTGTTCAAACTCGGACAAATGGGAATGATAGTTTTATGAATGGACGTGATTCTCTTGGGGTTACAGCAGAGGTGGGGAACCATAGCCCCTTTATGACTTGTGGACTTAAACCCCCAGAATTCCTGAATAAGCATAGCTGGTTCAGGAATTCTGGGAGTTGAAGTTCACAAGTCTTAAAAGGGCCATTGTTCCTCACCCCTGGGTTGGACGGAAGGCCATTTTAGCCTCAATATATTCCTGCTGGGGATGAGGGAAATGCCACTGCAAGATTGCTATTTGTAGTGGAGGAGGAGGTGAGGAGGAGCTTTGCTCAATCCAGGGCCTCCCCTTCCTCTAATAGCACATTTTTCTTAGGACAATTTTCATCTCCAAATTACACCAGCTTCCTTCTTCATGGAGTAAGAATCTCACTTCCAAGAACTGCTTTGAGTAGAGATGCCTAAATGCCTGTGAAAAAAAAATATCACAAACACTGCGGGTTTTTTTGCTTTGTTTTGTTTGATGAGGTACAACATAGTCCTGCGTGCCATTGATACAAATAGCGAGCATGCGTTAAAGCTGGTTTTCAAATAGGAGACTTCGAGTTTATATATTTTCATTGTTCTGTTTTCTTTCAGGCGTTAGCTCGAGGCATTGATTCATTGTCACTTAGTTCATTTGAAGTGTCACCGGTAGCCATGAAGAACTTCAAAGAACAAAGGAACCAAAGAAGAAAAAAGAAGTCCTCAGGGGCAGATGATGAGGCAGAAGATCAAGAGCCTGATTCAAACGATGGCCAACGAAGGGCGGTTAGTGTTTGCATTAAAACGTTAATCAAAGGAATGTCATAACTGTTTTGTGAAGAGTTTAGCATATTTTTTTTTCCCACGGAGATGGAGGCGTTATCTAGATTAATACACAGATAGCGCTCGACTTACGACCAGAATTGAGCCCAAAATTTCTGTAGCTAAGCAAGACATTTGTTAAGTGAGTTGCGCCCTATCTGATGACCTTTCTGGCCACTGTTGTAAAGCAAATTATGAGGTTGTTCAGTGAAACTGGCTTCTCCCATTGATTATGCTTGTCAGAAACCAGCCGGGAAGCTTAGAAATGGCGATCACATGACCCCGGGACACTGCAACTGTCATAAATACATGCTAGTTGCCAAGCACCCAAATTATTATCAAATGACCATGGGGCTATTGCAACAGTCATAGTGTGAAAAATGTCCACAAGTCACTCTTTTCACTGCTGTTGTAACTTTGATCCTTAAACAAGTGGTTGTAAGTTGAAGACTATCTGTGTTTAGATATTCTAGGCCAGTGTTGGCGAACCTTTTTGGCACCGACTGCCAAAACGGGAGCGCACACCCGTGCATGCGTGCGTGCAAAATGGAAGAGCAGCTGCCTGGTATGCATGCACACTGGCCACCTGGTCTTCTAGTTTCTGACGTGCATGAATTTGAATTTGATCTTCAAAAGTTGTTTTGGAATGTACACAGGAGGATGAAAACTGGGCTTGTTGACCAGAGACTTGAAAGTTTGGGACTCAAGGACCGTGTAATAGGATGAGCTCTTGTTCTAGCCCCAGCTCCTGTCAACCTAGCGGTTTGAAAGCATGCAAATGAAAAAAGATAAATAGGTACCTCTTTGGTGAGAAGGTAACAGTATTATGTGCTTCTTGGTGTATAGTCCTGCTGGCCACATGACCACAGAAGCATCTTTGGATAATGCTGGCTTCTTGGATAAGAAACAGGAATGAGCATCGTGCCCTAGAATTGGATACAACTGGACAGGGAAAATCTTTATCTTTACTTTTTATGTTGTTGTTAAGTGACCTGCAGTGGTTGTAAGTTTGTTTCTTGGCCCAATTCAAGGAGTTGGTTATTAAGACTAAAGCCCTATATGGCATGGCGTCCAGGATATCTGAGGAGCTGTCTCCCCACACTGGGATTGGCCTGCTCTGCTATGCAACCCATCTGTTAAGGAACTCTGCGATCAAGAAGAAGAGACTTTTCTGCTGTGGCCCCAAATCTATGGGACACTCTATCACCACAGGAAGGATAGTTCCTCCAACTCTTTTGTCCTTCATAGAGCCATGATGGTGCATTGGTTAAAATGCAGTACTGCAGGCTACTTCTGTGGACTGCTGGCTGCCAGCAGTTCAGCAGTTCGATTCTCACTGGCTCAAGGTTAACTCAGCCTTCCATCCTTCAAGGTGGGTAAAATGAGGACCCAGATTGTTGGGGGCAATAGGCTGACTCTATAAACCATTTAGAGAGGGCTATAAAACACTGTGAATCAGAGTATTATTGCTATTGCTTCTGGAAGGGTATTAACATTTGGTTTTGCCATTTGGTTTTTAGGGCATTGGCAGGATAAGAAGATCTCGTCCCGGTCGGTCCTTTTTTGTATAGTTTTAAAAATTTTAATTGTTTTTTTTTATTGATCAATTTTCTGTTTGTAAATCATCTAATGTCCTAAAGAGGCAACTGGACTTTCTTTTTTCTCTTTGAAGATAGTTTGCTTCTCATACAAGAAGCTTCGTTAGCTTGACTGGATGGTGTGAAATGGAAGGATTTATATTCCTTGCAGACAGCTGGTCATTTGCATTCTTTTAGAGAGTTGTTGAGGTCACTTTGAGGTTTATCTGTGTCCTCAGGGTCACCCGAGTAGTGCAAATGGGTGTAGAACTGTTGAAAGGACTGTGTTGTAGATTGGAGATAGATGAGAGGGCTTGTCCACCCCAAGGATAAAATATCCAGACACAAGCTAAGCAATATGGTATATGCAGTACAATGCAGTAAGATATGTGCAGATCTGTACATTGGGGAAACAAAACAACCACTTCATAACTGTATGGCACAACATAGGAGAACAAACCCATCAAGACATGATTCAGTAGTCCAGACAAGGCCACTCTTTTGAAGACAACAAGTCTACATTTTAGACAGAGAGGACAGCTGGATTTGAAAGAAGAGTCAAAGAGGCCATTCTATGTCAAAATTGAACAGTCCTCTCAACGCAGGGAGAGGGATATGACATTATCCATCTCCTGTGTACAACACAATTCTTTCAGCAGTTCCAGCAAGGCTCTACACCCATTTACACCACTCATGTGACCTGAGGACACAGATAAATTGCTTAAGTGATCTCAACAACTCTTTCAAAGGATGCAAATGAACAGCTGTCTGCAAGGAATATAAATCCTTCCATTCCCCATCATCCAGTCAGAACTGAAGAAGCTTTTTGGATGAGAAGCGAAACGTCTTCAAAAGAAAAACCAGAAAGTCCAGTTGCCATAGTTGCCCTTTGGGACAACTATGACCTGGATGACTGAATATCTCCATAGACATCAAGCTACCCAATGATGCCTCCTTGGTGAGATGGGCAGCATATAGCAATAGCAATTATTTATTTATTTATTTATTTATTTATTTATTTATTTATTTATTTGTTCGATTTATATCCCGCCCTTCTCCGGACACTCAGGGCGGCTTACAATGCGTTAAGCAATAGCCTTCATACTTTTGTATATATCTGCTTAGTAAGGTTTTCAGGCCCCCCTAAACAGTGTTCTTTTTTATACAAAGTCAGCTTAGACTTTATTTAGACTTATATACCCACCTCATAGTGCTTTATAGCGCTCTCTGGGGTATACAATGTAGAAGCATTATTTGCATAAGGCACCCAACAATCTGGGTCCCCATTTTACTGACCTTGGAAAGATGGAAGGCCGAGTCAACCCTGAGTCCTGTCAGGATTGAATTCCACAATGGTTGGAGTTAGCCTGCAATACTCCACTTTAACCATTCTGCCACCAAGGCTCCTGGCATATACATTTAATAAATAAATAAAACATAGCTTCTTCATTCACTTTCTTAAAGCAGGTGCATCCTTTTCTGAGTTTGAACAACAGTTGTGGAGGAAAGAAGTAGTTGTTTTAAGTAGTCACAGACAGTTGGTCCGAGTTTGCTTCTAGGATTAAGACAGAGCTAACCTATTTTCTATAGTATTTTCGTTGGGGCCTCCTCTTTTTCTAGAAGGGCAAACTTAAAACTTCTCAAAATTGTTGTGTGTTGAAATAAATACCCGATCCTTAATTCTTAGACAATCTTAGCAGTATTTGGCAAGTTGCATGCAAAGTATAGATGATGAAATGGTAAATGACTCAAGATAACTACACCAATCTTAAACTGCTCCTGCATGAGTGACATTCAGATGAATTTTATTTCTTTTTATTCTTTTTGTGGGTATTCTATTCTTGTTATTTAATTGAATTAATCTTACAAGCTTACTAATTGCAAGATTGTTCATGCGGAAATGATTTAATGAGTTGGTCTGTTTTGAATGGATTTTGGCATGGAAAATGATAAAAATAATAAAAAATACATGCCAGACTAGATGTGAAATGAAGCAACATTTTTCTTGGTGTGTATTACTTCAGCAGATGAGTTGTCTTTTCATTTTGCGTGTATGCATTTGTCATCCACTTACATACAAGCATCAAAGCACTTAAAACATTTTTGAGAAGGCTGGGCCAAAATCTGAGCAAAAGCTGTTTAATTATCAGGAGAAGATTAATCAATTTGATTATTGTTTTATGGAAATGACTTTTCTCTGATTAACAACTGAAAACTTCTCTTTCAATGCCCTATTCCATTCTCTTTTTATTTCTACTCTCATCATTGCATTAGATCATGGTAAAATTCATTTTGCTGTTATGGCCATGAGAATATTTTAAATAGCACATTTCTGCAAATGTAGGAAAAATACTACTGGTGGCATCTATACATCTACTCATTCATATTTATGTGTGTCTTTCTCTTTGTGTGTGTACATGCCAATGTTGCAGAAGTTTTCATTATTCATCAGTTGTCAATTTGTTCCGGATATAACTCTGATAACTCTGCATACACAGATCCCATGTCTGTGTATGTACAGTTCTTCGGTAAACATTTCATGATTTGGAAAAATTAGGAGTAATCTAATGGCATGGATCTAAGAGGGCTTGTGTCAGGGGCAAGCAACCAGAGCCACTTGTGAACAGCCAACTTAGTAATATTATTATTTACTCCCTGTGTTGCAAGAATTTAAGTAAACTCCTTGCCTTCCCCTGGAAATAACCAGACAAGTTTTGTAGAGTTTGGTGGAAGTCAAATTTAGGCCACTTGCAACTGCACAATGAAGGGACGCTGTAATTCAGTGGCTAAGATGCTGAACTTGTCAATCGAAAGGTTGGCAGTTCAGTGGTTCAAATCCCTAGTGCTTCGTAATGGGGTGAGCTCCTGTTACTTGTCCCAGGTTCTGTCAACCTAGCAGCTCGAAAGCACGTAAAAAATGCAAGTAGAAGAATAGATATCACCTTTGGCATTTAGTCATGCCGGCCACATGACCACGGAGTCATCTTTGGACAGTGCTGGCTCTTCGGCTTTGAAATGGAGATGAGCACCACCTCCTAGAGTTGGGAATGACTAGCACATATGTGTGAGGGGAACTTTTTTTTAACTGCGCAATGATTCCAAGCTAGGCCCTCTCTTGACACCTCCTTTCAGCTAGCTGGTAGTTGCCCAATATTTCATCTCATGAAGGCTGTAATTTATTAGGGAACTGATGTTCTTGAATTCATTTTGATGTTGGCAATACTAAAAGAGAATTTAGTATAGCTGAAGCTGGAGTATAGCTTTAGTATAGCTGAAGCTGGGCTGGAGCTTTTGCTTCAAAATATTTCTAAGGGATTGGGTCAGCAATGGGAAATTGTCTTAATCAAATGCATTTACGGTAGGGATTACAGATGGAAGCCAAGTAGGTGCAATCTAGCCCAAGAGAATCAGCAGGTGGTCTTCCAGGTGCCAATGTAGTGGCAGCCAAATTGTGCAGAGCACAGGGAAGTCCCACTCCATCTGTCTCCAATCGTTCTCCCAAAATAATATCTCATAAATGTATGTGGAGAGATTTGCTATATTGATGGAACTTGACACCTGCTTAGCATCCAATAAATGCATTATTAAATTGATTCCTTTCTATTCCTCTCCCTCCCCTCCCCTCCCCTCTCACTGGCCTTTTCCACTTTCTCTGAATCCTTCAAGGCTCTCCTGGGTTTTACTTCAGGCTCTTTGGAAAATTCGGTGAAACGTAAGACAAGCCATGGAAGTGTCTTCAGTTTCCGGCTACGCAGCAGGGAAATAGGTTCAGAGGCAGAGTTTGCTGATGATGATTTTAGCACAGTCGGGGACAGTGAAATCCAACATGGCTCACTGCTAATTCTGAGGAATGGGAGACGGATGAGTGCACAGAGTCAAGGGATTTATAGCTCTCCGATCTACACCTATAACAGCAAAAGGAACAGTTCGGTGGATTGCAATGGAGTAGTGTCGCTGATTGGGGGTGGAGAAAGCTTGGATCCAACTACTCCAACCGATGTGCTGTTACCACCACTTATGGCAGAGAAATATGGAACAGCTGACACGGTGGGTCTACTTTTATACTTGCCTTGCCCTTTGGATTTCATTTGTCAGCTGCCAAGCTCACATAGTCCACCAATCAACCATATACTGTGACTTACAGAAGCTTGACAGACAGACAGACCAACACAAGAAGACATGTGGTAAAAATAGAATATTTACAGAGCCTTGGTGAGGATATTTATATATAGCCCATGGCTGATGGGCTAAGCGAGGCTTTCTAGATTATAAGTTTATTGAAGAGATACTTCTAGAAGTTACTGGGGATCGTGATTAAGATTTCTTCTACCCATTTTCTCTTCAGATGTTATATGCAAATGTCAGGTCCTGATGTTGCAGCCTAGATCCTTAATCGTTATTAAGATTTGAGTTAAAAATGATGATTCAGAGGTCAGTGACTGCTCAAAGTGCTTACCCCTTGTCATTCCTAGGATTTAGCAGGCAAAAGATAAAAAGGTGTTGGGTTCATTTGTTCTGCAGGAAAGGTAGTCCTCAACTTACCACAGTTCATTTAGTGATCAATCAGAGTTACAACAGCATTGAAAAAAAATGACTTATGATTGGTTTTCATACTAGGCAAAGTCAATGTGGGAAGCCTGATTTGCTTAGTGACCACATGATTTATTTAACAACTGCAGTGATTGGCTTAGCAACTGTGACAAAATAGGTCCTAGCATGGGGCAAAACAACTGTCTTGCTTAGCAAGAGAAATTTTGGGGTCAGTTGTGGTCATAAGTTGAGGACTACCTGTACTTTTTAATAGTCTTTCCTTTATACTCAGAGGTTGCTGTTGCCACTGGGTTAGTTGTCTCACCTTTAGTAGATGTTGCTTTGGAGACAAACTCTACTGGAGACTGAAGAAAGACAGTGTGACGTAGTGTGAAAGTGTTGAATTGACCCAAGTTTTAGTCCGCCCTCAAGGATAGCTCCTCAGAGGGTGACGTCATAGCAAGTCAGCCCAACATATCTTTCTGGGTACCAATAAAGGAGAATATTTGTATCTCAGGGTCTTTAGTGCTCTCTGAGCTTGCTTATTTTCTTGCAGGCATTTCATTATGATGTTTCATAACATCACCAGTGTTAGAAGGAAGCGTGGTTTGCTCTCAAATTATATTCTAGTGGCTCAAGCTGTCCAGAATATAAATTGAAAGCAAACCCCACTCCCTACTAGCACTGATGATATTACCTAGTTTGGGTAATGATACCTTTCTGGATTCTTGTGGGAAAAAATAAGAGGAAGGAAGACTTGAGTTCCTGAACAAAAGATGGGATATAGGTCTAAAAATAGATGCATAACTAAACATGTTCAGAGCTCCAGGGCTTGATTCCATGTTTCCGCTGACCTTGGATGCCTAAATTGTTTCTCTGGTCTTGATTTGTGGATGTTGTTTATATTTCAACTATCCCTGCTTATAATTCAGTGAGGATTTGCTAATACAGCAGAATTAAATATTCCTCAGGGATGAAGGCAGAAACGTTGAATCATAGATACATTATTATGGAGGGAAAGCCCATGAACAGACACAATAATAGAATGAAAAAGAGAATATGAAACTGCGACATGTGTTAACATTATAACTGGATAACTATCTTCATGTTCTCATGATTCTATTTGGTTTAATTCCACAGAAATCCACTCAGTTGGGTACAGATGTGCATTCTAATACAACGCAAACCTATTTTATATATTGTTTTATCATGGAATAAACCATAAAAGCGGAAATTACTGATATGTGATTACAGAGAGATAACCTGGAGGGGTGGGTGCATAATTACTTGGAAGTTCTGCTCGGATTGTTAAGTGTTTGATCTCTGTTAGGATTGTGTGGAAGATTTTGTGGATAGTTGTGGAACTATATGCCTTAAGCCAATTGAAAGACCACGTCCCACAGAAAACCTAGTCTCACAATGAAGTGGGCCATCAGCAGTAACATAGACATGAAGAAACTAAGCAATGTTTCTCAACCTCAGTTACTTTAAGGTGCATGGACTTCAACTCCTAGAATTCCCCAGCCAGCTGAGAAACACTGGACTAATCACTAGAGGACAGATAGCAGATCATATCTTGATGATACTTGAAATCCAATTGTCTTTGAAGAGATGAGCCAAAACACTAAGGACCATAGTAACTATACGCTAACAACTGACTTGAAAGAAACTGATTTAGAAGACCCGATGTGATCTCAGTGACTTCTGACATTTGCTGGCTATCATCTACTGACCAGATGTTTTCCAGAACATGTGGGAGTATGCAAATGGCAATGTAGTACAGGTAGTTTTGACTTACAGCCGTTCCATTAGTGACTGCTCAAAGTTACAACAGCACTGAAAAACACAACTGATGTTCATTTATCATACTTATGACTGTTGTAGCATCCCCATGGTCATGTGATCAAAATTCAGATTAACATGTATTGATGATGGTTGCAATGTCCTGGGTTCATGGGATCCCCTTTTGTAATCTTCTAATAAGCAAGCTCAATGGGGAAGCCTGATACTAACTTAATAACAGCAGTGATTTACTTAACAACTGTGGCAAGAACAGTCCTAAAATCGGGCAAAACTCACTTAACAACTGTCTTGCTTAGCAATAGAAATTTGGGATCAATTGGGTCATAAATCGAGAACTAACTGTATAGCTGGAGGATACCAAGTAGAAAGGGAAATGTTAAAATTGGTACTAACCAGTACTGCAGCCTACAGATTGACTTTCCTTCATAGACTATAGTTTATCTGGCCGAGTTGTAAAGAAGACAATGGATGGATGAAATTTACAGGTTTTATAGCCGATCAAATTGCCAACATACTCTGGATCATGGAGAAAGCTAGGGAGTTCCAGAAAAACATCTGCTTTATTGACTATGCTAAAGCCTTTGATTGTGTGGATCACAACAAATTATGGCAAGTTCTTAAAGAGATGGGAGTACCAGACCATCTTATTTGTCTCTTGAGAAACCTATATGCGGGTCAAGAAGCAACAGTGAGAACTGGACACGGAACCACTGATTGGTTCAAAATTGGAAAAGGAGTCCGGCAAGGCTGTATATTGTCGCCCTGTCTATTTAACTTATTGCAAACCACATCATGAGAAAGGCGGGGCTAGATGAATCAAAAGTTGGAATTAAGATTGCTGGGAGAAATATCAACAACTTCAGATATGCAGATGATACCACTCTAATGGCAGAAAATAAAGAGGAACTAAAGAGCCTCATGATGCGGATGAAGAAGGAGAGTGCAAAAGTTGGCTTGAAACTCAACATTAAGAAAACTAAGTTCATGGCATCTGGCCCTTTCAATTCCTGGCAAATATATGAGGAAGAAATGGAGGTAGTGACAGATTTTATTTTCCTGGGCTCCAAGATCATTGCAGATGGGGACTGCAGCTGAGAAATTAAAGATCAATCCTGACTGCTCTTTAGAAGGCCAGATCCTGAAGATAAAACTCAAATACTTTGGTCACCTAATGAGAAGGAAAGTGGCCTTTAGGCTCACTGGAGAAGAGCCTAATGCTGGGAACAATGGAGGATAAAAGAAGGGGACAGCAGAGAATGAGGTAGCTGGATGGAGTCACTGAGGCAGTTGGCATGAGCTTAAATGGACTCCAGAGGATGGTAGAGGACAGGAAGGCCTGGAGGAATGTTGTCCATGGGGTCGCGATGGGTCAGACACGACTTCACAACTAACAATAGCCGATTACAATCCACAGATCCTAGGTGCAGTACACCAACATAAAAATTCAGAGTAAAAAAATAGGGTTAATACTATTTCCTTCCGAGATGTGGATCATAAATTGTGATTTATCAAAACATAGTGGATAAGAAGATGCTGATTTTACAGCACCGCCCAATATCTTCTACTCAGCCTACAAAGGAGTGTGCATCTGATGACTAATATTCTATTAATATGTATGTTTATTAAAATGTTCACTGGACCACATCAGGAGAATACCAGCAGCTTAATGGCAAGCACAGTCACCCTTCAGTTTAACTCATATACTGCTGTTGTTTCTCCAAGCAAAGAACAGGCAAGGTTCTTACTTCCCACTTCAATCAGCAGGAGTTGAGAACCCTCAGCATTAGCAAAATGGATATTGGTCTAAATCCTTTGGAAGCTGCTGAGAATATTATCCCCAATTCTTTAGTGGTGTGTAAATTCACACAAAAATAGCTAATGCAAATGGTGCTAATTATGGCTTCTCCTCAATTAAAATTGTCTTCGGAGAGAATGCCTACACTAGATCCCATATCAGAGATGTAGTGGCTGAAGCATTACAGTTGTTATTGTGAGGCACGAACAGCCAGATTCACACTTCAGAGTTCAATTAGCTACTTTATTGCTCATGCCCATGTCACAGGAATCTTCTCAGAACGGCAGTCTGTACCTGGGCTTCATTAGGTTCAATGGCATTCAACAGGGGTCAGATCTTGCCCTCTTGTGCCTACATAAAGATTCCAGACTAATTCCCCTCTTGACTCCTCCCCCTGGCTCAGCCAGTCTTTCTCTGACAGTTATATTCTAATTTTGTAAAATAGTGTACATTGTAATATTCCTGCGTTGGGCTAAGCTGTCTTCCTTTGGCTGTATCTTGTTGCCCTGACTTCCAAAGTCATTCCGACACTGTTCCCTGCCAACAGAGGGGCCCTTGTCTGAGTTTTTTTAAAAAAATTGATTTATATGCCGCCCTTCTCTGGAGACTCAGGCAATACACCAAACACTACTTTTGGAACTGACCACAGAGAAAGGAAGAGAACCACTCAACGCCCTGTCATTCCTTCTGAATCCTCATGCCTGATTAATTTTATTTGTTTGTAGCCTGCTTTTATTATTTTTACAAATAAGACTGTGAATATACACCTTCCTCAATTTTTTCCAGAACAAACACCCTGTGAGATAGGTTGGGCTAGAGAGAGTGACTGGCCCAAAGTCACCCAATCATCTTTCATGATAAGATGAGACTAGAACTCATGATCTCCTATTGATTGACCCAAAGTCATCCAGTGGGACTTGAACTCACAAACTCCCAGTAATTGGCCCAAAGTCACCCAGTCAGCTTTCATGCCTAAGGAAGGATTGGAACTCAAAGTCTTCTGGTCCAAAGTCATCCAACTGACTCTCATGCCAAAGGCAGGAATTAACTCACAATCTCCCATTTTCTAAACTGGTGCCTTGAATTAATGGTATTGAAAGCCACCAAGAGAACCAAATGAACCAGGATAGTATTTTGGCCCCATCAGGTTATCCACAAATTTTGGTGGGTTTTTGTGAACTGCTTAGACCAGAGGTATCTAACTCAAGCTTGAGAGCACTCCCAAGCTCCGTTTTCACTGGCAGAAGGCTGCAGGAGGCCGTTGCAGCTAAAATGGAGCTTGGGAGCCCATTTTCACTGACAGAGCACTCAGGTCACCCCAGGCACTCCCGACACGAGTGATGTCAAGCTGGCCATGCCCACCCTGGCCATGCCCACCCCGGCCCCCCAAGGTCAAACACAACCCTGATGTGGCCCTCAATGAAATCGAGTGATACCCCTGGCTTAGACTATTTTGGTGCAGATAGCTCGCTGTATGATCTTCCTCAAGCTATGTGTCTAAAAAGAGTGTTTTTTTTTAAAAAAAACAACTCATTCCTGCTCAAAGTATTTTGGTGCAAATTGCATAGGGATCAATTGTTGCATAAATATGTAAGCAAAAAATACTTCAAATGGAATTTATCTTAACATGCCAATCTTTAGTGCCACCTGCTGCAAAATGAAGCCAGTAGCTTTACTGTTTACACATATGCTTAATACTTTATGAAACTATAATATTAATAAAACTAAAAGCTAGCATAAAATACAATAAAATATATTAATATAATAACGCAGGTGACAATGACAATCACCAAAGCTTGTACTACCAATACTTGTGAAAAATTGTACTAATCTAGTCATGGGAAGATAAATATCAGCTGAATTCAAGTCATTTCTTTTTTTTTTCTAAATTAATATTGAGTAGTCTTTTAATTCTTATTTTTTTAAAGGCAAATATTTTTTTAAAACAATCTGCATTAAAATATAGTTTGCAACTTTCTCTAGACAAGAAGTTTTGAATTAAACATCTCCCACAGTACATAGTTTTTAATATAAATCTATGGCAAGCTTTCTTAAAACCATATTTACTGAGCGCAGGTGCTTTTTACCATGAAGTTTTCTGATGTAAGCTTTTTTTCTGCCTTTGCATAATGATCATACATATAAATTCATCACATACTGCCATTACATAAATTATGGGAAATTTTTTCAACAACAGCTGCCTTATCATCTCCTCAGTCCTATTCTATGTGATGTTAACAATTTCTTTTAAAAATTCGCAGTATTTTGTTGGGAGTCGCCTTTGAAAACTTCTTTGATTTTATGAGTTCATTATAATTTTATAAATCTTATTACTTGCGTACTACTTCAAAATGTAATCTTCCCTCTTGAACTCTGTTGTTTGCGAGTGTGAGAAAGAACAGAAATGCTTTTGCTGGTTCATCCTACCTGTTCTAGTTTCCTTAGCATACGTTGGTCACTGCTTCATTTTGAAAGTGGGAAATTGGCAGATACCATTTTGATTTCTGATCATTCTAGTAACTGGTTATTTTTGCAGCTGCCAGGGAAAAGTAATACCTTACATCCACAAACAAATAATGATAGATACTAAAAAGAATACCCATTTATTAAAAATGGTGTTTGTTTCAGAAAAAAAGAACTAAATTGAAGATTTTATTTACTTATTGAAGAGTTGATTCATGGTGAGGTTTTTTTCCTCACAAATGTTTTCCTCACAAATATTGTTCAATTATTTGGAATCCCCACCATATAACTGACATCAGTACAATCAAGTGGATTCAGAAGTACTTCACGAGAAAAGTCTTGTACTCTTCTGTTCACAATAGAATTCCTTATGCTACTAGGCTCGAAATTCTCGATTTGGATAACTTAGAACTGCATTGCTTGCGGTCAGACCTAGGTATTGTGTACAAAATTGTACGTAGTAATGTTTTACCTGTAAATGACTTTTTCTGTTTTAATCGCAGTAATACACGCACGAACAACCGCTGTAAACTCAGTGTAAATCGTTCTAAACTTGACTGTAAAAATATGATTTCTCTAATAGAGTTGTCCTACCTGATTCAGTTGTCTCAGCTACAAATTTTCACAGTTTCAGTCAGAAATTGACTTCCCTGGACCTTACTTCATACTTAAGTGGTCAGTGGCGGGGGTGTGCATAAGTACACTAACGTGCCTATTGTCTCTGTCGTTGTGTTTTTATTCTCTTATTCTTGTTCTCCTTTTTGTTTGACAAATTCCAATAAATAAATTAAATAAATAAATTAAATTTAGGGTTTTACCTTCTCCACCTGCAATGAACAGAAGAAATGAGAAACATGCTATAAATTAGTGCAGAGGTCCCAGCCCCCGGGCTGCAGTCTGGAACTGGGCCATGGCCTATTAGGAACCAGTCCACACAAATTTCAACTGCACATGTGTGGGAGCTAAGTAGCGCATGAAATCATTCCCCTTTCTCACTGCCCCCATCGCCAATCTGTAGAAAAATTGTTTCCCCCAAAACCAGTTCCCTGGTATATATATAAAAAATTGCATTAGAGAAAAACATCAGTACAGATGCTTAATTCACTTCTGACTTTAATTAATAAGAGCTAGTTATCTTTATTGGTTAAGGCATCAGGCTAGAAACCAGGAGACAGTGAGTTCCAGTTTTGCCCTAGGTATGAAAGTTTGCTGGGGGACTTCGGGCCAATCACCACGAGACAGTGAGTTCTAGTCCCACTTTAGGCATAAAAGCCAACCAGGTGAGTTTGAGTTAGTTACTCTGTCGCCGTCCGACCCACATCACAGATTTGTTGTTGTGGGGAAGATAGGAAGAAGTATTAGGCATGTTCGCCATGATGAATTATTTGTAAAATAAAAGCTGGGTTCAACTAAATAAATAAACAAATAAAATTACTTAATGCCCATCTCTGATCTAATGAGCCATATTCTCTGAAAGATCTTTTCAATTTAGAAACGTGTTTGTCATAACAAAGAGTATTCTATACTTGACCCTTTAGAATTTGTTAAAATGGACAGACTGATAATTTTAATTCAGTATAAAATATGAGCCAAGGGAACTTTTCTAAATAACTTTGGAGCTGTGCATTCTTTTTTTTTTTTTCTCTGTCAATTGGTACACAACTTTCTTTCCACATAATTTATGCTTGGGTGGCATTGTGCCAGCAGCCTTTTCATCAGAGGAAATGTCTTCCAGAGTAGATTTGTGTTAAACAGTTCAGCCATCTTAGACATATCCGGCGTATTTCCTATTCTGCAAAACACAACCCATGACTGCCATAGATCCACTCCTACAATTACTACACCTGCTAGCATCTATGTGTCACTTAGAAACATTAGCAGAAATGGAGTTTGGAAAAACAAAGATCTCCTGCTTGCCAAAAGTGATAGATGAATAGGCACCACAGGGAGCTCTTAACTACCACAAGAGAACAAAAACTGAGTTAACTTTAGCAAGCGTAGACTCTTTCCTAATGACTTCCAGGGGGTGGGGGGCGGGAACGGTAACCTAGATTTGTTCATTACAGCCAACATAACTATATATAAGTAGTCCTTGACTTATGCCGCAGTTGAGCCGAAAATTTCTGTTGCTGAGCAAGACCACTATTAAGTAGAGCCTGAGTAGCGTAGGGGAGTAATGCCTCCTACAAGGGCAGCATTTAAGATCCAGCTGCTGCAGTTACTTGTGAGTTCAATCCCAGGCAGGCTCAAGGTCAACTCAGCCTTCTATCCTTTATAAGGTGGGTAAATTGAGGACCCAGTTTGTTGGGGGCAATAAGCTGACTTTGTAGAAATATAAATATACAAAAGTATGAAGGCTATTGCTTAATGCACTGTAAGCCACCCTGAATCTCCGGAGAAGGGCGGCATATAAATCAATTTTTTTTAAAAAAAGTGAATTTTGCACCATTTTATGATGTTTCTTGACACAATTGTTAAGTGAATCACTGAAATTGTTAAATTAGTAATATGGTTGTTAAGTGAATCTGCCTTCACCATTGACTTTGCTTCTCAGAGGTCATAAAAGGTGATCACATGACCCTGGGACACTGCAACCATCACAAATGTGACCCACTTGCCAAGCGTCTGAATTTTCCTTCTTTGTGTATTGGGCTGGATGTAGTAAGAAATTGAGATAGAATAGTGAATGAGAGCTACCAGCTACTTGTCTCAGGAACTTATTGGGCCACAATCTGTGCTTCTGGTGTCCTCTAAGATGACGTTTTGGTTGTTATTTCTATGCTGCTGTTATATCTCAACAACCAGGGGGAAGAATAATGTCTGTTTTTTAATTATGGATCACTGTCCATTTTCCCTTCAATCACAACTAGCTATTAATCTTTTTGCTTTGGTGAAACTGTTCATACCGGAGACTTCACTTCTTTGGAAATGCTGTAGGTGTGGTAATAAAGGCAAACCAATGAAAAAATAAAAATCATATTCAAGGACATGAGATATGCATGGTTTGGCTTACATGAGCTATTCATGGTATGTTTCTTGACCTAGACCTCCCTTTCTGAAGATGTGAACAAGAGGCAGCTCTTATCACCCCACCGCCTTTCTATGGAGCATCCTGAGGAACACTTTCAAAGGCAACGTGCTGTCAGTGCTGTTAGCATCATCACCAGTGCCCTGGAAGGTAAGACTTCCCTGTGATACTCTACCTAGAACAGGTGTCTCCAAACTTGACAACTTTAGGACTTGACTCCCAGAATTTCTCAGCTATTGTGGCAGACTGAGGAATTCTGGGAGTTGGTCCCCAAGTCTTAAAGTTGCCACGTTTGTAGACTCCTGAACTAGAATATCAGAAATATCATGATATAGGCCGTCCTTGATTTATGACTGTTTGTTTAGTGACCATTGAAAGTTACAGTGCCCTCAGAAAAAGTGATTTATGATCTGTACTCACATTTACAATCATCGCACTGCCCTCCAAGGTCTTCATGTAATTGTAATCTAAGCACTTGGCAGCTGGCTCGCATTTATTGCCGGTTGCAGTATCCTGTGGTGACATGATCATGATTTGTGACTTTTCTTGCTGATTTCTGGCAAAATCAGAAATTGGGGAGAAGCAGACTCACTTAATGACCATATGATTCATTTAACCTCCATAATGATTGACATAACAATGGTTATAAAATTGATTTAGGGCCACAACGATTTATAATGGAAATTCTGATCCCACTTGTGGCTGTATAGAATAGAATATCAAGTCATGTACCATTTTGCTAATTGCTTGTTGAATGGCAGCATATTCTATATCAGCCTTCCTCTAATCTAACAGCTTCCAGATGCATTGTGACTACAATACCCAGAATGCCTGGGCAGCATTTCTTAAGCTCTGGGGGTTGCAGTCACAGTGTATCAGATGTATGTGGGGAATGTGTCCTAAATGAAAGCTTCTCTAAGAGATCTTTATTTAACCTTTGGGAAAGAAATCCTGCTAATCTCCTCTTAATAGGATTTTGTATTGTTTCATTCAGAAGCAACATTAGGTTAACTCCTAGCAGCTCAGAATTACACAGAGCAGTTGTATAAATATCAACTTAGAAGTAAGTAAGTTACATAATATGGCCAGAATGTAATCACTTATTATAGTGTGGAAGTTGCCTTACTAAGTACATAGATATCATTGTTCATAGCATTCTGCAGGTTATTTTGATGATGACACACAATTGTTAGATGCTCCCCTTGTTGATGATTCTCTGGATACTTTTCATATCAGATAGTTTTTCCCAGGGATGAAATTTATTTATTTTATTTTATTTTACTTTTTTTTATTAATCATATTTCTATGCCGTCCACTCTCTGAGGACTCTGGGTGTCTTACAACAATCAACAGTATACTAAATAGCATATTGTCCCAACAATCTGGGTCCTCATTTTACCCACCTCGGAAGGATGGAAGGCTGAATCAGCTTTGAGTCGGTGAGATTTGATCTGCTGATCTGCTGAACAAGCAGTCAGCTGAAGTAGCTGCAGTGCAGCACTCTAACCACTGTGCCACCTCGGCTCTTCCAGCAGGTTCTGACAGGTTCTGGAGAACTGGTAGTGGAAATTTTGAACAGTTCGGAGTACTGGTAGCGGAAATTTTGAGTAGTTCAGAGAAGCAGCAAATACCACCTCTAGCTGGCCTTAGAGTGGGTTGGGAAAGGGGATTTTGCAATATCCTTCCCCTGCCACACCCACCAAGCCACATGCCCAGAACCGGTAATAAAAAAAAAATTGGATTTCACCATTGGTTTTGCCCTTCCTAATGTATCTCATCAATAACTGGGTCTAAGGCTATAGGGAGTATTCAACTTACAACCATAACTGAGTTCAAAATGTTAGTTGGTAAGCAAGATAGTTTTTAAGTTAGTTTTGTCCCAGTTTACAAACTTTCCTATCACAGTTGTTAAATGAGTCACTACAATTGTTAAGTTAATAATGTGGTTGTTAAATGAATCCGGTTTCCCCATTGACTTTGCTTGTTGGAAGGTTGCAAAAAGTGATCACATGACCTCGAGACGCTGCAATTGTCATAAATACATGCCAGTTCTAAAATGTTCAAAATTCCAAAATTTTGATCAGGGGCTGCCTGTATATGCTTCATTGCATACTGGAGCTTCCTTTTTAGCCACAGTTTCCCTGGGGTAATTCTGTATCCAGTTTACTTAGATGTAAAATTGGTAAAAATAAAGGCAAGAAAAGAGGGAGGCATTTAGGATTGGTTCTGTACTAAGGCTTTGGAAGTTTCAGCCCTCCATCCAGATGATGCCGAATTTCAGCTCGTAAGAGCCCTGTCCAGTATAGTTGGTGGCAGACAATGTTAGGAATTGTGTTTTAGCAGTGTCTGAAGGCATACAGATCTTTTTCTAAACCAAGGCAGGAGCTTCAGAATATTGCGGCTTCAATTATCACATTCTGAAAAACGTATCTTGACTCTTTTAGAATTTCATTGCTTTTTTAAATGAAAGAAGCACATCCAATTCTTTTTTCAAATACAAGATAATTAAGTAAAGGAGCAAATACAACTTTGGCATATATTTATATGAAGATGATGCAAGTCATCTTAAGGAAGAGTACAGAAATTAAAAATGTAATATTTCTACACAGAAAGACAAAGATACAGCTAGTCCCCAGGTTCCAACAATTGAGGCCAGGATTGTTGTCACTAAACGATGTTTTTATAAAGTGCAATGTCATGTGACTACATGGTTTAGTGATAACAATCCTGACAGTTCTTGTTGCTATCATAATCCCAAGATGTGTAGACCGTTAAGAAGCAAATTGTAGGAGAAGAGCGGGTGTGTGTGTGTGTTAAGTGAGTGTCTACAGTCATTGTACATGTCTAAATCCATCCCCTCTTGAATTGTATTGACCCTTACCTGGCACCAATTTAGTACTGAACTTTAATTGACTGGATTCTTGTGTATAAACTTGAGCAATAGATCTTTTGAATTGCAACTTAATTTATGGTCCAGATTTGTTGCACCCGACACAAATGGCAGAAATCCCAAGTAAGGAGCATAGGATTTCCATTGGGTGGGGTGGGGGAGGTAGGGGAGGCTAGGAAGGCCTAGCCTGCTGTGTGTGTGTCAAAGGAGGTTGGCGAGGACTTGGGGGTTATTGCTAGTGGGAGTGATTTGCTGGAGCAAATTATGAGTTTTCCTGCTGGCTTCCCCATTGACTTTGCTTTTGGGAAGCTGAAACGAAAGTTGTAAATGACAATCATGTGACTAAAATCGGATAATAAAAGCATCTGATCCTGAATAGGTTGAAATATATGAAACCCTTTGTAAATGAATAAATAAAATTTGCTGAACATTGCAGTAAATGCATTTATTTCCTTTCCTGTTTCCAACTACTGCTACTTACCCACCATATGTTCTGTTCTCTTTTACTTAGAGCTTGAGGAATCTCAACAGAAATGTCCTCCTTGCTGGCATCACTTTGCAGTAAGATTTCTCATATGGGATTGCTGCCCAATGTGGCTCTTGATCAAGGAGAAAGTTAAGTTCGTCATTATGGATCCTTTCAGCGACCTCACAATCACCCTTTGCATTGTGCTGAACACACTTTTCATGGCCATGGACCATTACAAGATGACCAAAGAATTTGAGGAGGTGCTCAACATTGGGAATCTGGTACGTAGGCCATGTTTCATGTGTCTTGTTTCCTTCCTCTAACTGATTTTCTTCAGGTACATTTGGGCCATGTCTCCCAGAGTTATTTTTAATCATGCTCTGGGAATTACTAACTCAGCGCATCTGGTTTGGAAATGAATAATTCATTCCAACAGGAAGATAAATGAAATGACATGATGGAGAGAGATCAAGAGCCTATGTAACCCAGTTGCCTATATTTAACAATGGTCAGTCATATGTTGGGTGTGTCTTATTATTGTCATCTCTGTTCATAGTGCAGAGATTTACTCATTTACTCTTTTATTTTTATTTATTGTTAAATGTATATGGCTACCCATCTCACACAGAATAAAGAGTTAAAAGGGACTTTAGAGGTCTTCTAGTCCAACCTCCTGCTTAGTCAGGAGACCCTTATCATTCTGGGCAAATGACTGTCCAGTCTCTTCTTGAAAACCTCCAGTGTTGGAGCATTCACAACTTCTGGAGGTGTTGTTCCATTGATTAATTGTTCTCACTAACAGGAAATTTCTCCTTAGTTCTAGGTTGCTTCTCTCCTTGATTAGTTTCCATCATTGCTTCTTGTCCTGCCTTCAAGTGCTTTGGAGAATTGGTTGATTCACTCTTTTTTTTGTGTGTAGCCTCTCAGCTATGATGTCACCCCTAGTCCTTCTCTTCATTAGACTAGACATATCCAGTTCTTGTAAAAGTTCTTCATATGTTTTAGCCTCCAGTCTTTCTGTGACTCTGGAAAGGTAACAAGGTTAAAAAAAAAAGAGTACAAAATATTTTTAAAATGCCACAAAATTCATTAAAAAAAGAATAAAAGTTTTAAAAAATTAAAACCATGCTATTAGTTTTATGCTAGTAGCATTTATTAGTTTTAGGAACAAAAAATGGGGGATGATGAGCTTCATGTGACGTCAGTACATCATCATTCTGACCCATGTAGCTCCTGGTCATAAAAAATAAATAAACAAAAGGATATTGCTTGCCACAAAGAGGTGGCACTTTAGCTACATAAGCTAATAACAATTGATAGCTTTATTTCCTATTAAACTCTCTTCCTGTTTTTCCTGTCCTTCACAGATAATGAACAGCCAAAGTTGCAAAATTGTGGCCTAATTTAAGAGTTTAAAAAAGTGTGCCCTCTGGGTTGCAAATGCCTATCATCCCTTGAGACCTCACATAGTGGGGTGGGGTCAAAAATATGGAATACTTTTTTGCAGTTTGACTAAATTATCTCTTATATAAAACATCTCTTATATAACTTTTAAGGGCATTAACTGTAAATAACAGTTGTGAGTTTGGGTTCCTTGATGCTCTCGGAGCTTGATTGCTTGATTGTTTTCTTACAGACATTTCATTACTCAGCTAGATAACATCAGTGTTAGTTGGGTAATTGTTGGGTAATGAAATATCTGCAAGAAAACAGCCAAGCTCAGAGAGCACCAAATACCCCACATTTCAACATTGAGTTACAAATATTGACTTCTATCGATAGCTGTATTTTCAAAATTGCTGAGATGTTACCAAATGCAGAAATTTATGTGAAGGAGGACTACTCTTTTTACCCAGACATCCATGATTACTCAGAATCATAGGGCTGGAAGGGACCTTGGAGGTCTTCTAGTCCAACTCCCTGCTCAAGAGAGGAGACCTTGTACCATCTAGGTCAAATGGTTGTCTAGTCTATTTTTGAAGACCTCCTGCAAGGGAACACTCATGACTCCAAGAGAGAAGCTATTCCATTGATTGATCGTTCTTGCTGTCAGTAAATTTGTTTATTTTTAGGTTGGATCTCTCTTGAACAAGCTTTCACCCATTGCTTCCTGCCCTGCCTTCAACTGCTTTGGATAATAAGTCAATCCCATCTTCTCTGTGGCAGCCCATGAAGGAGTAGAAGACAGATATCATGTCCCCCACTCCCATTAAGGATATTGTTGTTGTGTTACCAACCAGCAGAGTGTAGAGCACAGAGAAATGTTGCTGAGACCAATGAATAAGAGATGTGCAAACTGGTTTATCAAAAGTTTACTTTATAGTGAAAAAACAATCTCATAGTCTTTTAAACAATCCAAGTCTTTGCCAGTTAAATCAGTCCAGTGATATAAAAATCTTCTTACCATATAAACAGTACTTGGTTAGAATAACAAGTTCACTCTGGTACACAAACCACGATGGTAGCAGATCCACCCACGATGATAGCACAATGGTAGCAGCTCCACACACAATGGTAGCATATCATCAACTGACTACATTACAAATCCTTTCTTAAATACATTTACAACTAGTGATTATCTAATACAGCATGACTCAGCATTACAATGATACAGCAAGAAAACTTAAAGTCACATAATACATATCCATGTTAAAGTCACAGAACACATATATTGCCTGGACAACCTGTTAGGTTCATACCATATCCTAACAACCCCCCCCCTTCCAGTCCTTCTCTTCATTAGGCTAAACATTCCTATTTTTCTCAACTGGTCATCATACAATTAGGTTCCAGACCCTGATCTACTTCTCTCTGCACAATTTCTAGGGCCTCAGCATCTTTTTTCTATTGTGGTGATCAGAATCGGACCCAGTATTATTAGGATAAGCAAAAGAGACTTTTGTGCATGTAATGATTAATTAATAAGCTGTTAAGATTTCAGGGTAGATACTTGGATGAGAATGATAGGGCAATGGAATAAATGCCCAAGGAAAGGTTCAATTCTCCAAAAATAAAACAATTGAGTGATTGTGGTGAAGAAATAAGGGATAGCTCAAATTATTTCTGAGCCAAATATATGGCAGTCTTTAGATTTTTAAAGAATCCTGTGGTTTGCTATCAAACATATAGAATGGCCAGTACTGCCTTCCGCAAATACAACATAAACTGTATCCTCATTAATCTGGGAAACCACCCATAACAAGGCAATCCTGCTTACGCTGAATATCCTGTTTCTTTTTGCAGATCTTCACTGGGATTTTTACGGCTGAGATGGTGTTTAAGGTTATAGCATTGGATCCATATTATTATTTTCAGCAAGGCTGGAATATTTTTGACAGTATAATTGTCACGCTAAGTTTGATGGAACTAAGCCTTTCCAGCATGGGAAATGTGTCTGTGTTACGCTCCTTTAGACTGGTAAAATATTTTACCTTTCTCTTTTTCTCTGAGACATAAAATGCAAAGCCTTTGCAACAATTTTAGCAGGATTAAAATAAAATAAAATTGCATACAGGGTAGTAAAGATAGCCTTCCACTTACAACCACAATTGAGCCCAAAATTTCTTTGAGTCAGCAAGGCTGTTTGCTGAGTGAATTTTGCCCCATTTTATGAATTTCCTTGCCACAGTTCTTCTCAAGTGAATCCCTGCAGGTTAGTTAAGTCAGTCACATGGTTGTTCAGTGAATCTGGCTCCCCCATTGACTTTGCTTGTCAGAAGGTCGCAAAAGGTGATCACGTGACCTTGGCAAACTGCAACCGTCATAAATATGAGCCAGTTGTAAAGTGCCTGAATTTTGATCATGTGACCATGGGGAGGCTGCAATATGTAAGTGTGAGAAATGGTCATAAGTCATTTCTTTCAGTGCCACTGTAACATTGAATTACAGTTCGATGTAATGGTTGTAAGTTGAGGACTATCTGCAGTTTATCTCCTTTCTTGTATGTGACATCTTTTAAGTCCCTATCCATGTTTACCATTTCATCCAATCTCCTACAGTGAGCCCCACGACTACACTGATTTAATTGTACTATAGCAGCACCTACTGACTCAACTTACCCTGGTCTCTCAAAGGGTCTGAAAGCTGTAATTCATCTCAAGGGTACCATGTTGATGTAGGCAGTTTGACATATGATAATTATGGGTGAACATCTTTTCAAAACGATTTGCATAGCAAATACTGATTTATTTAAAATAGATGTATGCCCTAGGGTGGTTAAAGACACTGTGCTTGTCAGCAGGAAAGCTGACAGCTTGGGTTCAAGACCTGACTGCTGCCTTGATGAGGAGAGCTCCCACTACCTGCCTCAGCTCCTCCTAGCAGTTTTAAACCACGTAAATGCAAGCAGATAAATAGGTACCACTTTGGTGGGAAGCTAATGGTTTTCCGCGCTCCTTGGCATATAGCCATGCTGGTCACTTGACCATAGAACAATCTTTGGACAACATTGGCTTCTTTGGCTAAGAAATGGAGAGGAGCACTGACCCCTAGAGTTGGACATAACTGGACAATGGACCTTTAGCTTTAGTTTTATATCTCTTTTCATGTTCAAGTGGCAAGGTAGAGAAGGTTGATCCACAAACAACAGCAAGAAATCACTCTTTCAGTCCTACAAATGCAGCACCACCTTATCCGATGATCTTTGTCATTACCCCAATCTATAAGAGAGGATAGTGATCAACCAGGCATCCTGGTCCCAAGCTTTACCATCCTGTAGATAGGAGGTCCTTGGTTTATAATGGCAATTAGGATTGTTGTTACTATCACTAAGTAACATGGTTGTAAAGCCTGATGTCATATGGATTTGTCACTTAGTAACAGCAATTTTAGCAGTCCTACTTGCTGTTGTTAAGTGAGGCCCTACAGATCTTTAAACTAGGATCTGATATGACTGCAATTTCCTTCTGGCTTCCCCATTGACTTTGCTCATGGAAAGCCAGCAGAAAGTGTTGGAACCTGCAATCACATGACTGCAGTTCAATGTGATGTTGTAAGCACGAGCTAGGCACTAAGAGCAGAGGCTGCAGTCACATAATTGTGGGGATACAGGGGTAACCTGAACTGCAAGAACCTGTTGTAAGTAACACTTGTTCAGCACTTTCATAATTTTGAATAGAACGAATTGTTGTAACCTGAAGACTATCATGTATGCCATAAATGCAACCTTTGAACCTGGCTTCATTCATGTTTGCTTCAGGCACAGTTCAGTGTAGTTGCCTTCTGCATCAACTACAGTATTCAGACAAAGCCTAAAGATAGCCCTACATAGAGTGTGTTATAATAGTCTTCTATTGTGTAAATGATTAGGACTAGTTTATCCAAGCAAAGGATTTAGTTCATGCCCATATTGGCACTTGTGGGCATGAGTAAGCAAGCTGTGCTCCATAGCTTTCATGATGCCCTCAGCCCCATTTTTACAGTTCCCTTAGATTTTCAAGATTGCAATGCTTATTTGTAAGGCAGTAGGCGAAATCAGAATGCTTGCTCTTTAAAAACACAGCAAGGTATGCTATAGAAGTGGTAAGTAAAGTTTTCCTGACATTTTGTTTATCTTTCAGTAGCTTCATAGATATTTCTGCAGATTTCTTGGCAATAGTAGAGTAGTGGTTTGCTATTGCCTTTTTTTCAGCATGTTTCCCCCCCCCCCCAACTTGCCACTCTAAAGATCTTTTTGCAGACTCTCTTTCAAGCAATAGCCAGGTACCAACTCCACTTAACCTTTTTGAGAAGAAACAAGATCATTTAGATGTTACCATCTAAGGTTAGCACTTCTGTTTTGAACCTTGATCCAAGTGAGCCAAATACCTGTCCACTCTTCCCACATTGATTGTTGTATCCCTTATAGACCTTCAAATTCCCTGCAAATCTCCCCCCTCATCCAATTGTTTGTCTTTTACTAAAGCTTTGGGAGACAAGATATGAGTCTCATCTCAATAAAGATAAGAGGGTTCATTCAAAGCACCATTAATTGAGACAGGTGTGGAGAGTTATGCCCGCCACATGCAAATTTGTTTGTTTCTTTTCCACATACTAAAGGTTATATATGAATAGGAGGTGAAGGGTAGAGCAACAGAACCCTTATCCTTGTTTTTTTAATCCACACTGGCTCTTCATCTTCTTCGGTTTATAGGAGTCCTCAATTTAGGACCATAATTGAGCCCAAAATTTCTGTTGCTAAGTGAAATAGTTCTTAAGTGAGTTCTGCCCCATTTTACGACCTTCCTTGTCATAGTGCTACAGGAATCACTTCAGTTATTAAGTTAATAACATGGATGTTAAGTGAATCTGGTTTCCATGGTGATTTTATTTATCAGAAGGATGCAAAAGGGGATCACATGACCCTAGGACATTACAACTGTCATAAATATGAGCCAGTTGCCAAGGTTCTGAATTTTGATCACGTGACCATGAGGAATGCTGCAATAGTTGTGTGAAAAATGATCATAAGCCACTTTTTTCAGGGGTATTATAACTTCAAATGGTCAGTTGTAAATTGAGAACTACTTGTAAATTCCATCCATCCACCCAGATTAATATCATTCAGTGGTCCTTGTACTTCTCTTAGTTACATTTTTGTTATTTTTGTTTTCCTTACAGCTGAGGGTCTTCAAGCTTGCAAAGTCTTGGCCGACATTAAATACGCTTATTAAAATAATTGGAAACTCAGTGGGAGCCTTGGGGAATCTTACCCTTGTCTTAGCCATCATTGTCTTCATTTTCGCCGTGGTTGGGATGCAGCTCTTTGGAGAGTTGTACTACAAGAACGTCAACAGAATCAGCAGCAACGGAATGCTACCACGCTGGCACATGAAGGACTTTTTCCATTCTTTCCTCATCATCTTCCGCATCCTTTGTGGAGAATGGATTGAAACTATGTGGGACTGCATGAAAGTCGTTGGTCAGCCGCTGTGTCTCCTGGTATTTTTGCTGGTTATGGTAATTGGAAACCTGGTGGTAAGTACTGCAAGACATTTGGGATGTGTATGTGAGGGGAGGGGGGTGTTCCTTCCATATCTTCACTCTAGCTTTTAGTGTCCAAGAGCTGATTACAGGTAATCCTCGACCAATGACTACCATAGACCCCAACAATTTCTGTTGCTAAGCAAGACATTTGTGAGTAGCACCTCACTAGCTAGAGTCCCATTTTATGGGCTTTCTTGCCACTGTTGTTAAGTGAATCACTAGTGGTGATCAATTGGTCATGTGGTTTATTAAATGAATCTGGTTTACCCATTGATTTTGTTTCTGAAAAAGTCACAAAACGTGACCCCCGGGACACTGCAACTTCCATAAGTATGAGCCAGTTGGCAAGCTTCTAAATTTTGAACATGGGATCATGGAAAAACTGCAACGATTCTAAGTGCTGAAAACAGTCATTTCAAAAATGCTTTTTTCCAGTGCTGTTGGACCTTCAAACGGTCACTAAACAAATGGCAGTAAGTCGTGGATTATCTGTAGAAGAATTATTCTCAGAACTTCACAGCTAAAAGATGGGACATAGTTTCTTCAGGAATTAGGTGTACCATGCATTGCATAACTCCTTCTTCAGGAGAAGATAGAATTATAAAGTAGAATTATAAAGATTTGTAGGTATTGCAAACATAAAATCTTTCCAGAATAATTATGAACAAGACAAAATAGAATAAATATATCCTTGATGGTTGCCAATCCTGAGGGAAACCAGATTCTCTCTCACAATCCTTCTCCTGTTCTAGGAAACCTACTTCTAGTAGGAAAAGTAAGGATTGATATTATGTCAACAGATGAACTGAGAGAAAACATAGTCGGTATGCAACATATATTCTTGGGGAATTATTTTGACAGCCATCTCATCCTGGATTCAGATAGTACAGGTGTATCTATTGTCTTCTCTTATAATTGATGATACAGATGTGTCTTGCACTCCCGATTTCTTTGCAAGAATTATGACTCAGATTCCTGCTTTTGAAACACAGCACAATATGTTAAGTATCTGGGACAGATATTTTACCTCAGTGTGTTTTGAGGTTATTAACCTGCCAGTAGGCCAAATCTAAAATGGGAGCAGTTGTAGGATAGATGAGAAAGCCTCTTCCAACAGTCACGTTGCTGTTTAGAACACACTGTGCCTCAACTGATCACAGTATATTTGCATATCTGTACGACCTAGCAGTTTTGCTTATCATGTCTGGAGAGTACTAGATTGTGGACAGTTGTCATCAACCTTGCCTGTGCAATTGGAACCATCTCTGGTATGTTAGAGATGGAGGGGTCCTTGGTGCACTCGGAGCTTGGTTGTTTTATTGCAGATGTTTTATCATCCAAACTAGGTAACACCATTAGTAATCTGTTTGGATAACAAAATGTCTGCAAGAAAACCAACGAGCTCAGAGAGTACCAAGGACCCCTCATTTCAATCCTGAGCTACAAATATTCCCCTATACGTTATAATTTGCAAAAAAAACCCCATTATTTCAACAAAGATCGCCCAGCCTAAAATCCAAGGAATGCAAACAAAATGTCTAATAAGTCATGAGAAATTGGGGGGGGGGGCAGGGGGGGAAGGGAAGCACTGGACAGGTACAGAACTACAGGTAATTCTCAATTTATGACCACAATGGTGCTCAAAACCTCTGTTGCTAAGCGAAACAATTGTTAAGTGAGTTTTTCTCCATTTTATGACCTTCCTTGCCACAAATGATTCACTGCAGTTGTTAAGATAGTAACATGACTTTTCAGTGAATCCGGCTTCCCCATTGACTTACTTTCCTTCCTTCCTTCCTTCCTTCCTTCCTTCCTTCCTTCCTTCCTTCCTTCCTTCCTTCCTTCCTTCCTTCCTTCCTTCCTTCCTTCTTTCTTTCTTTCTTTCTTTCTTTCTTTCTTTCTTTCTTTCTTTCTTTCTTTCTTTTTTATATACCACCCTTCTCCCAAGAGGGACTCAGGGTGGTGAACAGCCAGAATTAAAATACATATAATACAAAAATTATAAAAAACTAAAATGAATTAAATCCTCGGCTTCTCAGTTTAAAACTGAGAATCTATAAAATTTTTAAAAAACCCTTAAAAAACCATTTAGGCTAGGCCGGCTTGTTGGAATAAGTAAGTCTTCAGGGCCTTACGGAAGGTACGGTGGTCCGGGATCAATCGTATACCAGGAGGTAGCTCGTTCCACAGGGTGGGTGCCCCCACAGAGAAGGCTCTCCCCCTGGGGGCCCCCAGCCGACACTGCTTGGCCGACGGCACCCTGAGGAGGCCCTCTCTGTGTGAGCATATTGGCCAGTGGGAGGTTATCGGTAGCAGCAGGCGGTCTCGCAAATACCCTGGCCCTTACTTGTAAGAAGTTTGCAAAAAGTGATCACGAGATCCTGGGATATTGCAACCATCATAAATAACAGCCAATTACCAAGTGTTGAATTTTGATAACTTTCACCAGTCACTAAAGGATGGTTGTAAGTCGAGGACTATTTGTATACTCCCATATTGACAGAGCACAATGAATAATTTAAAATAACTTCATTTAGCATGCAATGAGGAATGTTTTTTAGACATGACTCATCCAGTGCCTTAGTAGCTTCTGCAAGATTTAAGCCAGGAAAGCCTATCACCATCCATGTTTTGACCCTGTAGAATTTGAGCATGTATTACAGTTCTGTGGGATCGCATCTAAGGAAAGCAGGGCTGGTGTGATTGAGTGTGTGGCTGTCACCATGTGTGAAGGATATCTCCCACCAATCATTGCGCCTTTAAAGTATTGGTCTGTCAAGAATTGCGAACTAGGCCTGTGTTGTAGAAACCACTCGTCCTATCTAGCAGGCCTTCAGAGAGGACATTCGGTATAGAATAACTTATCTGAGCTTGAATTTAAGATAACAGGCAATCATCTGGGTGTTAACGCTTGTGGCTCTCAAAACATCTTGGCAGTTCTGAAACCCTTGGTGTAAATGTGTGCTTCCTGCCGTCCAATCTGGCTCATTACAACACTGTACTACGGCTGCCAGTGTTCAGTCAGATGATGTGCATCATTCCTCTCAGAGAGTATCTTAACTGCAGCGTCCAAATTAGGGAGTGCATAGCTCTCTTTCGCAAAGTCATGTTGCACCACTGTAATCGATGCTTTTAAAGTGTCGTTGACAAATGCCTGGAGGTTCCAAAAGAACTGGAGAAGGGTTAGAAGGAGACTTATGCATTCACTGGGAAAGGGGATCACATGCATTCTTATCCTTTAATTATGTTGGCAATTAGGTTTTGCAAAATGGCTTAGCCGGTTTCACACAAGAATAGGTGTCATGGAGGAAGCTACAGTTCGGAGAGTTATGAAGAACAAAGAGTCCCTGCAGGATTCCCAGCCTTCTTGAGTGATTGCCAACCAACTGTATCCTGCGAGCTGACATTACAGAGTCATGGGGTGCCGCCTGTTTGATCTGTGAAGTGATTTTGTAAATGGATAATAGGCTTGGTCGACTGGGCGGGAGCCAGATAATGAGATGGCTGTAGGAATGGTGACCTCTAAGCCATCAGGCTAAAATTTCAGCTCTGTACATATGAATCCATGGTTTATTTTATTTCTAAGCAACAGTGGCAGATGAATGGGGCCATCATGCTTGAGAATCTGGAATTTCCTGTGTCACCATTTCATAAGTGTGGATGTGATTGTGAGCATTACCAGGAGATCAGAAATGTCAGAGGTATCCCAACGGAGAAAGCCAACCTTCTGGGGAAAAATTCCCTCCAAAATAATAGACAACCCACTGGGTTAACTGCTATAGCTTGGAAGTAAACATGCAACAGAAAAAATTGGCTGATTCATCGGTGTATTGTCTTGTTGTGGTTAGATTTACTGTATATAATCAAGAAGAGAACCAGCCTAGAACTAAGGAGAAATGTCTAACAGTCAGAACAATTAATCAATGGTACACTTTACCCTCAGATGTTGTGGGTGCTCCATCACTGGAAGTTTTTAAGAAGAGAATGGACAGCCATTTGTCTGAAATGATATAGGGTTTCCTGCTTGAGCAGGAGATTGGACTAGAAGACCTCCAAGTTCCCGTCCAAGTTTTTTATTCTATCTTCCCTTTTCTCCAAGAATTCTTCCAATCTTTCCTTACAATTCTTTGGATCAATTGGGCCGAGAGTCAGTGGTTGGCCAAAGTCATTCAACGAGTATCCCTGGCTGATGACTTGAATCTGGCTCTCCTTAGTTTTAGCCTTTCACTGTCCTAGAAGGTGATTTTTTTCTAATATGTTCAGTGGTACCTTTGTTGATGAGATTGGCATACTCAACAAGATCACATTACTGGAAAAGACAGCAGGATTCTGTCTGATCTACAGATTTCAATATGCTTCAATAATTTTTATTTCTGAAAATTTATATGGCTGTCCTACATACAGTACTTCTCAATGACTATGGGTGGCTTAAAAAAATAAAACTCCAATATGAAGCCTAATAAACTTCCACCTCCTTCATGACAACAATCAGACCAGACAGTTGACAGCCTCTATACTACTCTGGGGTCCTCAGCCCCACTGGCCAAACCATGTTTTCAGGGCTTTTTAGAAGAGTATTAAAATGGGGGCCAGTTTTATCTCTGCAAGGATGATGTTCCACAGAGAGGGAGCCGTGGAGAAAGCCCTTATTCTTGGTCCCACTAGATGAATTTCCTTAAGAGAGGAACCCACAATATTTCCTCCTCCCCACTCTGGTGGGTCAGGTGGATATGACTGGGAAAAGAAGGTTCTTTAGATAAGCTGGTCCCCAGCCATGTAAGCCTTTAACAACCTGCGTCTTAAAGTAGATTTGGAAACAAATCTGCAGCCAATGCAGATCCACCAAGAGAGGTGACATATGTGGAATATGTCATTATATATATGTGGTTTACATATATAAACCATGTGGGCCGCTGCACTTTGAACCACTTGAAGTTTCCAGATATTTTTCAAGGGCAGCCCCATGTAGAATACAGTGCAGTGGTCAAGGCAGGAGGTGACCAGGGACAGGTTTTCCTTTGGATAGAGATGTGTCTGTTTCCGGATAGATGCTTCTCCACCCGCCCATTTCCCAACTGACCTTCAGAGAAACTGCCTTCACCCAAAATATGGAACAAGCATTTCCAGAATTTCTGCAGAAGCAGCATATCTCGAGGTGGTGACAAGTAAGAGACCAAAGACACAAGAAATAGGCATGATAACCAAAGTCCTTTGTATTCACCAGACATGTTAAACATCAGAGAGAGGTTAAAAGAGACAGGATGATTACCTCTAGGGAGTTGAATCACTAGGTATCATATTTACTCAAAAGTAACATGCCTCTGAATTCTGCTTCACAAATAGAACAGAATATATGTAATAAGGCAGACATATAGATACATACATATAAAAATCACAATCTTACACAATACCCAGCTTGTTTCTATTATGACAACCTATGTTGCCACCTTAACTTAAAACCAACGTAGGAGATTCCTCTCAACAGCTCTATCAGTCCATGATGACATATTTATATATACCTGTACACATACATATACAGTCCTCAACTTACCAATAATTTAATAACTGTTCTTAGGACCGTTTTTCACACTTAGGCCCATTGCAGCATCCCCACGGTCACATGATCCAAATGCAGACACTTGGCAACTGATTCATATTTTTGATGGTTGCAGTACCCCGGGGTCATGTGATCATCTATTGTGACCTTCTGATAAGCAAAGTTATGGGGAAACCAGTTTCATTTAACCATGTTAGTGACTTAACAACTACAACAATTCACTTAACAACTGTGACAAAAAAAGTTCATAAAATGGGACAAGGCAACTTAACAACTGTCTAGCTTAGCAATATAAATTTTGTGCTCAATTGTGGTTTTAAATCAATGACTACCTGTAATGTATGTATCCATATATATTAGCCGAAAGGCAAATTAAATAAAATTTGGGGGGAGTATATATTGTGGAAACAAGGTGAGGACAAAAACTATATTTAATAGTGTGTACTATTTACAATATTATTTGATCTCTATCTGCATATATAAATAATCTTTTATGCACAAGGCACTTGCATAGGTATTTCTTGTTTAATAATAGTAATTGATATTGGAAAGTCCTTCATTAAATGATGAAGTCACTACATTGACATCAAACATTCACCCTGTATTCTGTGCTACATTTTATTGGTAAGGATACATCAATTTAAACATAAAAGAGATGAAGTGACAAATAAATGAGTTTTGCCTCATTTTAAGACATTTTTGTCATAGTTATTAAGCAAATCATTGCAGTTATTAAATTAATCATGTGGTTGTTAAGTGAATCTGGATTCTCCCACTCACTTTGAAAGGTTACAAATAATAATCACATGACCCCAGAATAGTGCAATGGTCATAAATATGTGCTATGGTCATAAATACGTGCTAGTTGCCAGGCGCTCGGAAATTGATCACATGAACATAGGAATGCTATAACGGTCATAAGTGTGAAAACATTATAAGTCACTGTTTTCAGTGTCTTTGTAACTTTGAACATTCATTAAACAATGGTTGTAAGTCAAGGACTACCTATATTTGAAAATAAACCATCATTCATTCTTCATGTAATTATGAAGAAGTTAGTCATCAACCTTGGTGTTATTAACAATAGTACTTAGACTTATATACCACTTCATAATGCTTTACAGCACTGTGTAAGTGGTTTACAGAGTCAGCATATTGGCCCCAACAATTTGAGTCTCCATTTTACTGGCTCAGAAGGATGGAAGGTGGAGTCCACCTTGAGCCGCTCAGGATCGAACTGCTGGCAGTGGGCAGAGTCAGCCTGCATTTTAACTACTGAGCCACCGTAGCTCTTAAAATAAAGCAATAATGCTGATGAGTTCTATGTATGTCTGGATTTGGGGAATACAAACAGAGAGTTGCGTATCTGTGGATAAAAACAGATTTCTGCATAACTGAAAAGGTTGCAACTGAGTTTTATTAAAATAATACTCCTGCTATCTATATCCTGCCTATATATATAGGTCAGAATGGCTGGAAAGCAATAGACTAACATTGGAGATGAGGTTTGTAGTTAAATATTCTCACTTTCCAGGAAGCAAACCTCATGCATAGGCATTCTTGATGCAGAAACAACAGGTCTGAAATTATACTTTCTTCTTAATTTGCAGAATGGGAGGAGGCAGAGACTGTCTTATACATTCCTGCAAGTGAATATTTTCCTTTTTATCAGTAATATTCTCCGACTTCTAACTAGCTAAACAGGTGCAAAATAGCACGATTTTAATTCAGGGCAAGGATTTTCTTGTTCATAGTGTATCAAGCACATTCGGAATTGCCTGTTCCAAGCAAGCATTTTTCCCCACTGTCAAGAGAATAAATAAAGTATCTGAAGTCTGCAGTGTTAAAACAAATTAAAAATAATTCAAGTATGTATGAGCAAGTTTCTGGGTGTGCCAAATTATACATAAGTGGAAGAAAAAAAGATAAAATGGGATGTAATAGACAGAATAGCAGAATAACAAAGTTGGAAGAGACCTTGGAGATTTTCTTGTTGAACCCCCATGTAGAAGACTCTATGTCAGTGATGGCTAACCTTTTTGCCATCACTTGCCAGGGGCTGGGGGAAGGGGGGTTGTGCGCACGCATGCCCTCACCCATGATTCCATGTGCCCCACCCCCACGCATGCATGCGTGACCTCCCCGCTCCCCCGGCTCCTGACTTGCAATGGTATGTGTTTTGGTCTTGACTGTGTACTGTCCTGAGTCCACTAGGAGAAGGGTGGTATACAAATCAAATCAAATCAAATCAAATCAAATACACGCTAGGCCTGGTAGGTCTGTTTTTCTCTCTGTCCAGGCTCCAGAGCCTTTCTGGGAGCTTGGGGAGGGCAAAAACGGCCTTCCCCACTGCCCTGGAGGCCAGAAACGGCCTGTTTGCCAACTTCCGGTGGGACCAGAAGGCCTGTTTTTTGCTCTTCCTGTCTCCAGAGCCTTTCTAGGAGCCTGGGGAGAATGAAAACAGCCTCCCCCACCCCGCGGAGGCTCTCCAGAGGCCGGACCCATTGGAAGTTGGCAAACAGGTGGTTTCTGGCCTCTAGATGGCCTCCGGGGTGGGGGGTAAGGCTGTCTTTGCCCTCCCCAGGCTTCTAGAAAGGCTCTGGAAGCTGGGGGGGGGAGAGAAACGGGCCTTTCCCACACACCCCAAGGCCCTCTGGAGACAGGAAACAGCCTGCTTCCCTACTTCCAGTGGGCCCAGAATGCCCAAAAATCAGATGGCTGGCACGCACAGGCGCGCAGGAGCTGAGCTCACATACCCACCGATATGGCTGTGTGTGCCAACTGTGGCATGCATGCCATAGTTCACCATCATAGCCCTATGCCACTCTGAACACATGGCTGTCCAATCTCCTCTTAAAATCCTCCAGTGATGGAGTACCCACAACTTCTGGAAGGAAGCCGTTTCACTGATTTTGCCGCATTATATGACCATTCTTGCCATGGTTGTTAAGTAAATCACTGCAGTTGATAAATTAGTAACTCGGTTGTTAAATGAATCCAGCTTCCCCATCGACTTTGCTTGTCAGAAGGTCACAAAAGGTGATCACATGACCTCAGCACACTGCAGCTGTCATAAATATGAGTCAATTACCAAGCATGTGAATTTTGATTACATGACCATGGGGATGCTGCGAGGGTCATAGGTGTGAAAAATGGTCATAAGTCACTTTTTTTAGTGCTGTTGTAACTGAATGGTCACTAAATGAAATGTTGACTTATAAGGACTACCTGTAATTTAATTTCTTGGACCATTCAGGCAATGCAACATAGGCCTGAATGGAGAGAAATAGATTCAGACTGAATCCCTCCATATAGCTTTAGGCCATCAACAATTCAAGACTACAGGTATTTCCTTGACTTATGACCACAATTGAGCCAAAACTTCTATTGCTAAGCGAGATAGTTTTGAGTGACTTTTGCCTCATTTTACCACCTTTCTTACCTTGGTTGTTCAGTGAATCAGTGCAGTTGTTAAGTTAATAATATGGTTGTCAAATGAATCTGCCTTCCCCATTGCTTGTCCGAAGGTTGCATGACCCTGGGACACTGCAACCATTGTAAATGTGAACCAGTTGCCAAGCATCCAAATTTTGATTTCATGACCATGGGGTTGTAATTGTGGTTGTAATTGTGAAAAATAGTTGTAAGTCACTTTTTTAGTGCTGTTTTAACTTCGAATGGTCACTTGGCAAATGGTTGTAAGTCCAGAGCTGGCTGAATCTGTGGGATCACCTTCTCCCCCAGTAATCTGCCTGTCCAGTCAAATCAAATAGGTAAACCTCTCTCTGGATCTCGTTTACATGAGATCATCATCTGTCAGGACTTCGGAAGCAGGCATTTTGTAGGGCCATTCTCAGTCTTTGGAAATGAATTTCCTCTCAGCTGTTCAGAGTCTTTGAGAATGGATGACAGACAAATTAAATTAAATTCACTCAGTCAGTCAAGGAACAGGATGTTACAGGAGCTATCTCACCACCCAGAACCTTTCCTTGAGGGAGAATATATATATATATGGCCTGGAAATAGCAAAGGACCGGCCTCTGGCACTCGTCCCATTTTCAGCCTGGATGGCCTCCTGCAGCACTCTGCTGGCCAAAATGGGGTGCAGGGGGCCCAGCAGGAGGCATTGCTCCCATCTCCCCCGACCACCCTTGGACAGCCCACAGAGGAGAACTACAATGCTGATCCAGCCCTCGAAATCCAATTTGACTCCCCTGCAGTACCCAGACCCTCATTTGGCTATTTAGATTTCCACAAAGACCGCCATCTTCTGTCGATTGCCTCCCACTGGCCAATACGCTCCCACAGAGAGGGACTCCTCAGGGTGCCGTCAGTCAAACAATGTCGATTGGTGGCCCCCAGGGGGAGAGACTCCTCTGTGGGGGCACCCGCCCTCTGGAACGAATTGCCCCAGAGATATGAATGATCCCTGACCTACGCACTTTTCGCCGTGCCCTCAAGATGTTATTGTTCCAACAAGCTGGTCTGGCCTAAACATGAATTTTAATTTAGGGCCAAATTATTTAATATGTTTTAAACTGCTTTTAAATTTTGTGTTTGAGTGTGTTTTATCGTTGGATGTACACCGCTCTGAGTCCTTTGGGAGAAGGGCGGTATAAAAATTAAATAAATAAATAAATAAATAAATAAATACATACATACATACATACATACATACATACATACATACATACATACATACATACATACATCCTCCATCTCGTATTTTTGTCCTGCATTTTGTGGCCACTCACAGTTCCTTCTGGCATTGAATGTGCCTAATGGGCATCTCTGAATGCCAGTTCCTGGAAAATTTAAACAAACAAACAAAAACACTTGTGCTCATTTATGGGCCTCCCATAGCCACCTCGATTGGCTCGGCCTTTGTCCTGCTCCAGCAGAATTGTTCTTAGGTTCAATATATAACCGAAAAACCTTGGAGTAGACTATTTAAGACATCTCAATTCCCCACCCTCCCGTGTGTGTTAGATTGCTACCTGGGTAGCTCTGACCCATATTTGGGTTTAGAGAGAGAAAGCACCTGCCTCTTTTCCTAGCACAGGACTGTAATTGCTTGGCCTGCTTGCACTCCTTTGGAAAGTGGGGGGGGGGGGGGAGGGGGGGACTTGCTTTCAAAGCAAAAGTTGCAAGCCAACGTTGATCTTTGCAGAATCTGCACCTGGACCAAATGCTCTTTCTTCGTTGTCCTCAAATGTAAATAGAAATACAGACAAAAGGTTAATGAGTGATCATTTTGCAGAGGAAGAGATCTCAAACATGTGTTCCCAAGGGACTTCCAGAAAGGACAGCAGAGCCCAGAGTAATCCTGGTACCTCCTGTCAGAGCCCAGCATCGTTGCAACTGGAATCCTCGTTCAGTGTTTGCCTGCTTCTCGGATCGTCAAAGCAGAAGCATTCCCAAACTGAATTGGTTCTTGTTGTTTTTTTTTAAGCACGTAGTGAATTGGAAAAGAATTGTTTTGAAAGGTCTGTCCAAATGTCTACTCAGCCCAGTCTCCTGCATCCAGCTGTGGTCACCCAGATATGCCCAGATGCTCAGAAAAGGGCCTGAAATGTTTCCTTTTAGCTCACTGACTAACAGCTGTTATTTGTCTAGGCTGCTAAGAATTTGTTTCACTGTTTGTACATCTGCTGTGGATGAGCACTTTATCCTACTGATTATTTCACCAGAGGGATTTAATTTAGCTATCTCGCTTAATACCACTAGGTCCAATCTCCTTTTAAAGCCTATGGACAGTGCTTTCAGTTAAAATGTAATATACACTATAGGGAGTTCTCAACTTACAACCACAACTGGATCCCAAATTTCTATTGCTAAGCAAGACAGTTTTGTCCCATTTTGCAAACTTTCTTGTCACAGTTGTTAAGTGAATTATGGTAGTTAAGTAGCATGGTTGTTAAATGAATCTGGCTTCCCCCATTGACTCTCCTGATCAAAAAGTTGCAAAAAGGGATCACATGACCCTAGGACACTGCAATGGTCATAAATACATGCCTGTTGCCAAGCATCCAAATTTTGATCATGTGACCATGGAGATGTTTCAATAGTCATAAGTGTGAAAAATGATCATAAGTCACTTTTTCTAGTGTTGTTGTAACTTTGAAAGGTCATTAAATGAATGGTTGTAAATCAAGGACTACCTGTATTTTGTCCAAGCAACATTCTACCTTATTTTCAACTCTGTCTTTAGTATTTACCTTACAAACAAACTTGTATAGCTTTTGCACTTTTTAAAAAAATGAAAAGGGGGCAGGAATTTGACTGCTCCACCCTATTCTAGCTTTCCTACTTTATTAGCGCCCTGGTGGGGCAGCGGTTAGAATGCAGTATTGAAACTAATTCTGCCGACTGCCAGCAGTTTGATTCTCACCGGCTCAAGGTTGACTCAGTCTTTCATCCTTCCGAGGTCAGTAAAATGAAGATCCAGATTTTTGGCGGCAAGATGCTGACTGTAAACGGCTTAGAGAGGGCTGTAAAGTCCTATGAAGCAGTATAGAACTGCTTTTGCCATTGCTATTTGAGCACAGTAAGAAAATATGCACATAGCTATGACAGTAGAAAAGGCATATTTAAAGGAGAGCTGGGAAGCAGCCAGAAAGCTCAAGGCAACTTTTGAGATAAGGAGTAGTCAGAGTGTATTACATCACCTTGGACACCTCATTAAACCAAGCAAATTCTCCAGACACATCCTGCTTAGCTAAGGAGAGCAAATGGAAGCAGGTGAATAAGCACATTCTGGGACATAAGCAGGAGATGATTGTCATCACATTTATAGTCTGCTTTCTTTTATATCTCTGTTGATGCTAGCCTGGTGTCATGTTCAAATGGACAGTTATGGAAGTCAGTTTTTCCCCCTTCATTTTCTCTCTCTCAAAAAAGTGTAAATTGAAAACAGTTCAGCTTCAAGCTTCAGGGGCAGCTTCAGTGAATTCTTGCAGGTGTTTCATTGCCAAACTAAAATAGGTAACTGTTAAGTCTATCCTGGCTTGGGCATTTAGGAAAGAAAGACCCTCAACTCCATTTGCAATGGAAGGTATACTTTTACTAAAGCCAAGTGGTTACAGCATAAGCAAAGCCAGATCTGAGGATTCCCGCATAAAGCCTGTAATTTTTCCTTCTCCCAGGTCCTCCTCCCTGGTCATCTTGTTAGTCCCCAGTAAAATTAAAATCAGTTGTTTTGGTAACAGTTCTAAAATCTGGCATCTCTTTGGTGGGGGTTCGCATTCAGTCCCACTGCCTGTATCCTTGGATTGTTCAACCATTGTCTCTGGTTGGCAGTTCTGGTTCCTATCCTCCCCCTCCCCATGCTTTATGACAGGCTGCCATCAAAGTGCACAAGACAGATGCAGTGTGATGACAGAGCTGACAGCAACATCCTCAGTACCAGTAGGGGGAGTGGGATTTGCTCTCATTTTATATATTAGTGGCTTTCAGTGTGGTGAGAGTGGCCTTGTGGTTCCTTAATTAGACTGTTGCTTACTATTGACTTGTTTGTCTGAGTTGGCATTGTTTACTGCTTCTAGTTCTAGTATTAATCTTGGTATTAATTAACCTCTGCTCATCTGGGTGAGGAGCTACTTGGGACTTGTTTCCTTTTGGGTTTTTGAATTGGCTCCAGAGGTGTGTTCTAAACATGTTTCCTACCAGTTCTGTGGGCGTCGCTTATTTTGCGGGCGTGGCTTGATGGTCATATGACAATTATTTAGGATTTAGCAGAGAGAGGTACTGGTTTACCAGGCTTTTAACTGCTTGCAGAGCTGAACCGATCTACCCATTTATTTTTTGCAGGCACTGGTCTACTCATTTGTTTTCTTTTAACACTAATCAGCTGTAGGGCAGCCCTTTGAAGCCCCATGGCAAGAGTTTAAACAGTTTTTTTTCTTTAGCCATCAGCTGGGACTCAGGAGGCAGCAATAGATTGGGGGTAGGTCAAATAAAAGGTAAGAATAACACGGGGGTTGGGGTGGGCAGATGGGCAGAACTGATTTAGTGAAATCATATCATCACTGCTACTGGCTCAGGAGAACCAGGCTGAACCAGAAGGAACCCACCACTGATTGGCTCTTTTAAATGGCATGTATGTGTTGTTTTTCTCTATGTGCCTGTTGATGGCTGATTTGTCTGAGTGCCAGACTTCCAGGAATTCTCTGGTGTTTTTAGATTTGCTTAGTCTAGAATGGTCACAGTTCCCCATGATTAAGCCTTTCCATGCATTGTACAATTCAGGAGTTTTCATCATGTTTTCTTATTGCCAATTGCTGTTCATGGATGTGGTCTGCTAGTCTTCTGCTCTGGAAGTCCTTGTTAATCAAGAAAAGCTCAACTGGCATGAGAAGCCCCTTTACATCATTTCCTTCCCCAGAAGATTCAGCTGTGAGCAGAGTCAGTTCAAGACTCTGTTCAACGTGCTTCAACCAGGAGTCCTCTTTACTAGTTCAGCAGTTTGCAACATGAGTTGTTATTATTGTTGTTCAGTCACTAAGTTATGTCCGATTCTTCACAACCCCATGGACCATAGCCTGCCAGGCTTCTCTGTCCTCCATTGTCTCCCAGAGTTTCCCCAAATTCATGTTCATTGGATTCATGACACTATCTAATCATCACTATGCTATCTCCTCCTTTTGCCTTCCATCTTTCTCAACATCAGGTTCTTCTCTAATGAATCTTCTCTTTTCACTTGCTGGCCACAGTGTTTGAGCTTCAGTAACTATCCTTGCAAACAACAAGGTTGATTTCCTTTAGGATCAACTGATTTGATCTCCTTGCAGTCCAAGGGGCTGCCCAGGGAAGAGTTGGGCAAGGATGAGTTCCAAGAGATTTCACATATGCCTAAATAAATAAATACATTGTTTGGCATCAGTACAAACATTGGGGCTGTTGGTTTTTACAGGATTCCCCCCACCCCTTTATTTAGTGGTCTGTCATTGAAATAGTAACAAAGCTTGACCAGCCATCGGGTGCTCAGCTAAAATAAGGAAGTTGAGTCTATCATGATTTTTTTCAGCCTATTGAATTGTATTGTGTGTGTGCCGATAGGAGGGAACCTTATATGTTTGGGGGTTTTTTGCAAAAAAAAAATTTTATTTTTATTTTTTTCCAACACACAAATTACATCTTTTCGGAACAGAGCCCTGTCCGGTCATCAATTTATACAATTTTTTCCCTTCTTTAACAAAATTTAATTTAAAATCAAATTTATTTAATCAAAACAATTACCCTTCTATTAACCCTCCTTAAATCTTAATTCAGTTAATACCTCATAATACATTACACAATTCTTATCCTAAATCCTCACTATTAACAATATTAAATCACCTTTCTCTCCTATTACCATCTTGTAAAGAGTTTACTTTTATTTATTTAATCAAAACAATTACCCTTCTATTAACCCACTTTAAATCTCAATTCAATTAATAATTCATAATACATTTCACAATTCTTAGCCTAAATCCTCACAGTTAACAGTACAGGTCAAACATGTTTATATTTCAAAATCTTATTTTCCTTTCTAAAACTTCTCCACATTCATTATTATTTCATATAATGCTCGATAAATCTTTATTTCCTTATTACTTCACCAAATTTAGATCCTATCTCTAATCCCAAAAATATAGCAATTTAACATTGAAACATTAATTCAAATAAAACTACAATACAATTTTCCAATTATTTCCCAGAATTCTATCTCTTTAACCATACCATTTATATAAAAACCAGTTTAAGTATATTACCAAAAATATTAGAAATATTAAAATATTAAAGATTGAAAATATTCAAATTATTTCAATTATTATAGGTATTTAAAGAATATCCCAGTTTTTATAGTCATCAATTATTCTCAAGTAATTCTAGGTAGCATCGTAACAAAAATCGATTCATTATGTCCATTGATATATTTTCTTTTAACATAGTCTATTTCTCATATATTATAGCTTCTATCCATATTTCAGTTTTAAGTATCTGTAACATATTCTTCTCATATTTCTGTTAACCATCATTAATCTCAATATAGTTATTTTGTAGATCAAAGTCCTAGACTTTTCTATTTTACCGCATGTTCCCCAATTCTTTCACTGTTAATCCCAGTGTAATCATCTTTATAACTATTGTTTTTTCACAATATAGTCTCTAAAAACCTCCTTTTTATTATTACTATCCACCTGTACAGTACTTATTCATATTTAATCACATTGTCTCTTCTTTATTTCCAGCCATTATGTCTTGTTTTTTAATGTTCTTGTCTGCTTGCATATACTTCATTTCAGCTTCAACGTCCTCAAATTTTATCCTCCATGTAGCATTTTAATTATTTTTTTTATTTCCATTCCAAGTCAAATACATCAATTTGTTCCTTCTCTAATTCCGGCACCATTTTATTCTTTTTAAGTTGATGTTATCCCAATTGTAAGAGTTCCGTTGTGGTTCCTCTTTTCTTTTCTCTCCCCCCCCATAGTCAGGCCGCCTGCAGACAAAAAAAATCATCCTCCACAAATTCTCACGGTTGTTATCTGTAAAGTTCACAATTTCCCAAAACAAAAACCAAGTTGCAGTGTTCCTTTTTAGTCCAGAAGGTGTCTCAATTTGAAACAATTTCGAATTGTTTAACAAGTATCCATCTTGTTACATAACAATCTTACTTGGCTTCTCTTTTTCTTTTTAGTTTTAAAAGTATCAAATCTTTTTTTTTAAGTCCAAATTAAAATTCTTTCCAATCCTTTGACCATGTCTCAATCTTTAACATTTCCAATTAGTTTTATTCAAAAGTCAATTTTCTGTCGGGTTTTTGTCTCTTTAAAGTTACATTTCAAAATCTTCTTTGCTCCCATGCTCCTTAGCTGCTATTTTATCGCTAGGTCTTGTAGTTAATGATGTTAACTACACTTGCTGGCTGTCACAATGATGTTATTACACTTGCTGGCTGTCACTCACCCAGCTTCGAAAAACTCCATTCCATTCCACTTTCCTTCTGCTCAATACTTGATCCGGTTGTCCCAGCTTCATGGCTGCCACCATGGCTAATACCCCCCGCTGCTGAGTCACAGAGAGTTGCCTCCAACCTCCAAGGAACTTGCCTGTTCGTCTTGGTCATCCAAAATGCCTCTGTTTCTTTCCCATCCCTGCAGGACAGTTCTGGTCCAAAGACCCATTGGCAGCGGTTTGTCAGCTGGGGTTTTCGCAGGGCTCATAGGAGCCTGCTAATTCCCCGACTGTCTCACCGCAATGCCAAACCGGAAGTCTTGGAGGGAACCTTATATGTTTATGAAGATCCCTTGGAGGTATTGAGGAAATTGTCACAGTAGGCAAAGCAAGAAATTCTCTCGCTTCAAAGAAAATCTGAAGTGGTCCTTAATGTGAGTCTCTACGACAACCCTGCTGTGCGTTACTTTCAATTCACTTTCCCAGAATTAATCTTCACACATTTTATTTTTCCCGGGAACTGGACGCTATGCTTTGTTATTATTTTTCCATTACTTTAAGAAGAAAAAAAGGTTTTTGTAAAGTATATTATCAAAGTGCATAAGTTTAGTATCTCTTAGAGCAGTGGCCTCCAACCTTTTGGGCGCCAGGAACCAGTCCCGTGGAAAGAAGTTTTTCCATGGACTGGAAGGGTTCCATGCTGCTTGCATCCTGTTCGAGCAGCCCAGTTTTGGGCAAGCTGTGGCCCAGTGTCAGTCCATGGACCCAGGGCTGGGGACCCGTCTTAGAGGCAGATTGGTAGTTCAGAAACCTGATAGATAGACAGACAGACAGACAGACAGATAAATAACAATAGCAGTAAATAGTGTATTTTGTTTGTCTATCTGACTGATCTACCTATCTATCATCTATCCTCATCTATATCATCTATCTATCTATCTATCTATCTATCTATCTATCTATCTATCTATCTATCTATCTATCTATCATCTATCATCTATATCTATATTTTTATCCATCCATCCATCCATCCATCCATCTATCATCATCTATATCTATCTTTGTATCTATCCCTCCCTCCCTCCCCTCTTCCTCCCCTCCCTCCCTCCCTCCCTCCCTCCCTCCATCCATCCATCCATCCATCTATCTATCCATCCATCCATCCACCTACCTACCTACCTACCTACCTACCTACACCTACCTACCTACCTACCTACCTACCTACACCTACCTACCTACCTACCTACCTACCTACCTACCTACCTACCTACCTACCTATCTATCTATCTATCTATCTATCTATCTATCTATCTATCTATCTATCTATCTATCTATCATCTATATCTATATTTTTATCCATCCATCCATCCATCCATCCATCTATCATCATCTATATCTATCTTTGTATCTATCCCTCCCTCCCTCCCCTCTTCCTCCCCTCCTTCCCTCCCTCCCTCCCTCCCTCCCTCCCTCCATCCATCCATCCATCCATCCATCTATCTATCCATCTATCTATCTACCTATCTATCGCATTTGCAACTGCCCACTTTTCTTACAGAGGGACTCTGAGTGATGTACAGTAAACTATTAAAACATAGAAACATTATTACTATATTATTATTATTATTATTATTATTATTATTATTATTATTATTATTATTATTATTATTATTATTTTGTTCAATTTGTATACTGCTCTTCTCCTAGTGGACTCAGGGCTGTGCACAGCCAGAACTAAAACACATATCAATACAAAATTTTAAATTTTAAAAGAAATACATAACTTTGGCCCAAAATTTAAAAATGTTCAAACTAAAACCCATTGACAATTTAAAAAGCTAAAAAGTGGGGGGTGGGGGTGGGGGTTATTCCAGCCCTGCCTGATGGAGCTGCCACAGAAAAGGCCCTCTCCCTGGGGGTCGCCAGCTGACATTGCCTGGCTGACAGCACCCTGAGGAGTCCCTCTCTGTGGGAGCATACTGGTCGGTGGGAGGCTATCGGCAGCAGAAAGTGGTCCCGCAAATACCCAGGTCCTATGCCATGGAGCACTTTAAAGGTGGTAATCAACACCTTGAAGTGCACCCGGAAGATCACCAGAAGCCAATGCAGCTCACACAGGAGAGGCATCACATGGGAGCGCCCCCTCGCTCTCATAATCCCCCACACGGCCGCATTCTGCACCAGTTGGAGCCTCCGGGTGCTCCTCAAGGGGAGCCCCATGTAGAGAGCATTACAGTAATCCAGGCAGGAAGTGATGTATGTCTGAGTGACTGTGTGAAAGGAGTCCCAATCCAGAAAGGGATGCAACTGGTGAATCAGGTGAACCTGATGAAAAGCCCTCCTGGCCACGGCCATCATATGCTCTTCTAAAGACAGCCATGCATCCTGGAGAACGCCCAAGTTGTGAGCCCTCTCCATGGGGGCCAATAACTCGCCCCCAATAGCCAGCGATGGCACCAGCTGGTTATATCGGGATGCCAGAAGCCACAGCCACTCCGTCTTGGAAGGGTTGAGTCGAAGCCTGTTACTCCCCATCACAGCCTCCAGGCACCGGGACATCACTTCAAGGGCATCGCTGGGATAGTCTGGGGTGGAGATGTACAGCTGAGTATCATCAGCATACTGATGGAACTCCACCCCAAAGCCACGGATGATCTCACCTAGTGGCTTCACATAAATGTTGAACAGAAGGGGTGAGAGGACCAACCCCTGCAGCACCCCACAAACAAGGCGCCTCGGGGTCAACCTTTGCCCCCCTGCCAACACCGACTGTGACTGGTTGGAGAGATAGGAGGTGAACCACTGCAAAATGGTGCCCCCCACTCCCAACCCCTGGATAGGAGCCTGGATAGCTCAACAGACTAAATAGCCTGTTATTAACATTCAGCTGTCTGCAATTATTGCAAGTTCGAGGCTCAAGGTTGACTCAGCCTTCCATCCTTTCTAAGGTAGGTAAATTGAGGACCCAGTTTGTGGGGGCAATAAGCTGACTTTGTATAAATATACAAAAGTATGAAGGCTATTGCTTAATGCATTGTAAGCTACCCTGAGTCTCCGGAAAAGGGCGGTATATAAATCTAATTTAAAAAAAACCCTCCAACCGACGCAGCAGGATACCATGGTTGATGGTATCAAAAGCCGCTGAGAGATCTAATAGGACCAGGATATAGGAGTAACCCCTCTCCCGAGCCCTCCAGAGATCATCCACCAACATGACCAATGCTGTTTCCATGCTGTGCCCAGGCCTGAGCCAGACTGGAGCAGATCCAGATAGACAGTTTCATCCAGGTACCCAGGAAGCTGTTGCACCACCACAATCTCAATAATCTTCACAAAAAAGGGAAGGTTGGAGACCGGACAGTAGTTAGCCAAAACAGCCGGATCCAGGGCAGGCTTCTTGAGGAGGGGCCTCACCACTGCCTCTTTCAAGGCGGATGGCAAGACACCCTCACTCAAGGAAGCATTGATAATCCCCTGGAGCCAGCCTCACTTAACCTCCTGGGAGGCCAGCACCAACCAGGAGGAACACGGGTCCAATAAAAATGTGGTCACGTTTAGCCACTCCAGTATCCTGTCCACGTCCTTGGGAGCAACAGGGTTGAACTCCTCCCAAATGGCAGTCTCAAGACCGGCACCCATCATCCTGTCTGTACCTACCCAGTCAGAGACCAAGCCTTCCCGAAGCTGAGTGATTTTATCGTGCAGATACTGGACAAAATCCTCAGCACGACCCTGCAAGGGATCCTCCTGTGCTCCCAGGTGGAGGAGGGAGCGGGTCACCCTAAACAGGGTGGCCGCGTGGTTATCTGCCGATGCGATAAGAGTGTAAAAATAATTACATTTTGCTGCTTTTATCGCCACTAGGTAGGTCTTAATATGGAGACCTTACCAGTGTTCGGTTGGATTCGGAGCGACTAGATCTCCAACTGCTCTCTAGGCATCTTTTCCGGCGCTTCATCTCCCTCAGCTCCTCGGAGAACCAAGGAGCCAGGTAGACTTGGCGACAGGTCAGAGGCTGCACAGGCACGACTCGGTCCAAAGCGTCAGTGGCCGCCCTATCCCAGGCGGCCACCAGCTCCTCAGCTGAGCCATGAGTCAAAGCATCACGAAGTGCCCAAGCTCCATCTGGAACCTACCAGGATCCATCAGGCGCCTGGGGTGGAACCATCTGGTCTGTTCCGCCTCCCTGCGGTGGGGTGTGGCGGTTAGAAAGTCAACCTAAGAAGGGAATGAGCCGACCATGACAAAAGCTCAATCACTAATTCCCCTATCTCGAGATTCATCCACTGTCCAGAGACAAAAATCAAGTCCAGAGTGTGTCCTCCCATGTGAGTGGGTCCATGAATTAATTGGGTCTGGTCCATGGACGTCATGGAAGCCATGAACTCCTGGACCGCCTCAGACGCTTCACCAACAGACGACAGGTTAAAGTCCCCCAGGGCCGCCGACACGTGGCAGGGAGCCAGGTACGTAATCAGCAAGCCCATCTGTCTCCCTTGTCCCCACTTCACAAGGAGGGACTGACATCAGCTATCTGAAGTACAGTGGCCTCCCTTGGGGCAAGACCTTCCTTTACCAGAACCGCCACCCTCTCCCGCCCCTCCCCTGGGACCTCGGCTGATGGAATGCATAGAAACCCGGTAGGCACATCTCAACGAGGGGGATCCCCCCTCATGGCCCAACCATGTCTCCGTAATACCTACCAGGTCCACAACCCCCTCCTGAACCAGATCACAAATGAGGGGGGCTTTATTTACCACGGACCTGGCATTGCACAACATCAACTGGAGGCCCAGGGCCTGAGGATCTGAACAACCTGGGGTGTGAGACAACCCCAGGGAGCTGGGAGTTACAATTTAAAAAGAGGCAAGAATGTTTAAAACCAATACTATAAATTAATTAAAAGACAAAGGCTGTGCTTTCAGGGGCTAACCAGCCCTGCACAATTAGACCTTGACTTATAACAGTTCATTTAATGGCTATTTGAAATTACACTGACAGTAAAGAGAGTGACATCTGGCCATTTTTCATACTGACAACTGTTCCTGCATCTCCAGGGTCATGTAATCAAGATTCAAATGCTTGGCAACTGGTTCACATTTATGATGATACAATCACATGATTGTACATGATTGGGGTCACGTGATCCCCTTTTGTGCCTTTTTGGCAAGGAAAGTCAATGGGGAAGCCAGATTTTTTTTTTAATTTGATTTGTATGTCGCTCTTCTGCGGAGATTCAGGGCGGCTTACAATGCGTTAAGCAATAGCCTTCATAAGTTTGTATATTTATACAAAGTCAGTGTCAGCATTTCACGCTGCACTTACTCTAATGCTGACATAAAAAGGAGAAGCGGAGGCATCTGGAAAAGGACATTTGACCCTTCACCTACTTGTTTTCCCTGGAGAGAATATCACCTAGGAGATGGGATGGGAGGTGGGAAATTCCTTTGAGTGGGAGCAGTAGATTAGGGGCAGAGTGACAGAGAAGATGGCCAATGAGTGCAGAGGAGTGGGGAGAGGAAAAGGAGGGTCTTGGCTGAGGAAGCCAGAGTTGACTGCAATGAGTCGGAGCTAGAATGTTCGTGCTTAATAAACCAGTTTTTTTTTTCATCAGAGACTTTGTTTGAAATGCAATTTATTTGAGACGACTTTGAAAGCCTGACAGTCAGCTTATTGCCCCCACAAACTGGGTCCTCAATTTACCTACCTTAGAAAGGATGGAAGGCTGAGTCAACCTTGAGATTCATTTAAGAGCACTGTTAGTAACTTAAAAACTGTCGTGATTCACTTAACAACTGTGGCAAGGAAGTTTTGTGAAATGGGACAAAACTCACTTAACAATTGTCTCACTTAGCAATATAAACTTTGGGCCCAATTGTGGGCATAAATCCACAATCTTCCAGTAGACTGTAGCAATTTTCCAGTAGTTGAGGGTCTGTCACAGGGAAGGAGGGGTCCACCTATTCTCCAAAGCACCTGAGGGCAGGTCAATAAATAACAGATGGAAATTAATCAAGGAGAGAAGCACCCTGGAATTTAGGAGACATTTCCTGACAGTGAGAAAAATTAATTAATGGAACAGCTTGTCTTCAGAAGTTGTGGGTATTTCATCAGTGGAGTAGTGGTGGGTTGCCCCAGTTCGGACCGGTTGTATAGAACTGGTAGTAAAACCAGTGGGAGGCTCCGCCGACTGACCCTGATGTCATCAGGAAGCTTCTGTGTATGTGTGCGCAGCCCCGTTGCGAACCTGTAGTAAAGGTAAGTAGAACCCACCCCTGAAGTGAAGGTTTTGAAGAAAAGACCTGACAGCCAGTGATTTGCAATGGTATACAGTCTCCTGCTTGAGTAGAGGGTTGGACTAGAAGACCTCCAAGGTTCCTTCCAACTCTATTATTTCACGTTTTGTGTTTTTATTGAAACATATAATTGACATTACTGTTCTGTTTAATTTTTCGTTAGAATGCATATAGAGAGGAATTCCTTATTATTATCAAAGGTCAGTTTATATCATAGGCCTTTGCGATGAGTGGTCCTCCGGCATGAATTATTATTATTTAACCTCTTTAATATCCGTAGCAAACACTAATATCTTGTTAGGACTCTCCTCCGTCGCCCCAACTCAAAATAGAATGAAAGCCTACAAGTGTGCAAATGCATTGGCAGCTAAACAGTTAAATTAGTGCTAGGTTACTGCAAAGAACTGATTTACTAAGGACTAATGGTGTACTTTGAAGCAGCTTATTACTCAGTTTCTGCAATCAGCTTTGATCAGTACTATTTATATCTAGATGGAAGTCAAGATTTTTTTTTTTTTTAGTACAAAAGTTTCTGTCTCAGAAAAACTAAATGGTGGAACAATTTTTGTGACAGCTCATGTTGAGACTTGACTTGTTGGATAATACCTCTTTGACTTCTTAAACTTTGGAGCCCACAATTTTCCAGGGACTAATTCCTATAGACCTGTGGTTTCATGAATCCCTAACATATCATAGGTATATCTGTGTTAGGAGATACCTGATTATAGCTAGTCCTCGACTTATGATTACAATTGAGCCCAACATTTCCATTGCTAAGCAAGACAGTTGTTACATCTGTTTTCCCTCATTTTATCAACTTTCTTGCCTCAAGTGTTGTCAAGTGAATCATTGCACTTGTTAAGTTAGTAACATGTGGTTAAGAACATCTGGCTCCCCCACTGATTTTGCTGATCAGAAGTTTGCAAAAGGTGATCACATGAGGCTGCGATACTGCGATCTTCATAAATATGAACTAGTTGCCAAGCATTTGAATTCTGATCATGTGGCCATGGGTATGCTGCAGTGGTTGTAAGTGAGAAATTCACTTTTTTCCAGTGCCATTGTAACTTCAAACAGTCACTACACAAATGCTTGTAAATTGAGGGCTACCTCTATCTTCAGATTGTCTTAAGTTGAAAAACTCTGTTCCATTGGAATATCTTAAACTTTCCAGATGCGAAATAATACTCTGAGAGAAGAAAAAGTGTTTGGTTGCGATCATGAAAACCAACATGTTACCCTTCTGGGCCAAGATGTCCCAAAGGTACTTTCTTTCAAAAGGCAACTGGATTTTCTTATTTTACTAGAAGACAATTCACTTCTCCTCAAAGAAGCTTCTTCAGTTCTGATTGAATGGTAGAAAATGGAAGGATCTACATTCCTTGCAGTCATGTGGTCATTAGCCCTCTTTCTGGGCCAAGATGTTTGGCAACAGATAGCTCACGGGCTAGATAGCCTATTATTAACACCCAGCTGTCTGCAATTATGCGAGTTCGAGGCTCAAGGTTGACTTAGCCTTTCATCCTTTCTAAGGTAGGTAAATTGAGGACCCAGTTTGTGGGGGCAATAAGCTGACTTTGTATAAAAATATACAAAAATATGAAGGCTATTGCTTCACACATTGTAAGCCGCCCTGAGCCTCTGGAGAAGGGTGGCATATAAATCAAATTTTTAAAAAAAGAAAGAAAAAAGAAAGAAAGAAAGAAAGAAAGAAAGAAAGAAAGAAAGAAAGAAAGAAAAAAGAGCATTCAGCTGTCTGCAATTACTGTAAGTTCGAATCTCCCCAGGCTCAAGGTCGACTCAGCCTTCCATCCTTTCTAAGGTAGGTAAATTGAGGACCCAGTTTGTGGGGGCAATAAGCTGACTTTGTATAAATATACAAAAATATGAATGCTATTGCTTAACGCATTGTAAGCTGCCCTGAGTCTCCGGAGAAGGGCAGCATATAAATCTAATTAAAAAAAACAACAACAACGAGGAACCTGTAATTCAAGAGTCAACTTGGTTTGCAAACTTCTGGTAAAAATCTGTCAGTTTCTTTGGCATGAGGAGGAAGAGAGACAGAGAAGAATACTGAAGCTGGGAGAGACCAAGGGGAAAGTGCCATAAAAAGAGTAGGCTCCACTATTTGATATTTTCCATCCTGCTTGATAAGAGCAAGGCAGACCCCAAGGAATGGTGGGGTATGTTTGCACTGTATGATGAACCTCAAGGTCTTATTTAAGTAAAGGTCTTCCTTAGAATTACAGAAGGAAAAGCCAGATAATTAAGTGTATGTCAGACCTTAATCCTCCTCCTTTTCTTCCTAAATGTGTTTCTTCTGTTTTTTCATATTTTCTTCCACTTGGCTATGTATAGATAGCCTTCAGAATAGAACAGAATAACAAAGTCCATAAGGGATCATGGAAGGCTTCTACTTCAACCTCCTGCTCAGGCAGGAAAGCCTTTCAGACAAATGGTTGTCCAGCCTCTTCTTAAAAACTTCCCGTGTTGGAAAATTCACAACTTCTGGAGGAAAGTGGTTCCACCGATTAATTGTTCTCACTGTCAGGAGATTCCTGCTTAGTTCCAAACTGTTTCTCTCCTTGATTTGTTTCCATCCATTGTTTCTTGTCCTGCCTTTGAGCGTTTTGGAGAACAGGTTGGCTTCCTCTTCTCTGGGGCAGCCCCACAGATATTGGAAGATGCTATCACCCCTACTCATTCTTTTCACTAAACTAGACATAACCAATGCAGCAACTGTTCTTCGTATCTTTTAGCCTCCAGCCCCCTAATCATCTTTATTGCTGTTCTCCACATGCTTTCTAGAGTCTCAACATCTTTTTTTAAAAAATATCAATTTATAACGATTTGTTTAGTGACCATTCATAATTATAATACTGCAAAAAGTGAGGTGGTCATTTTTCACACTTAATGCCTATTGCAGCATCCCCATGGCCATGTTATCAAAATTTGGGTGCTTGGCAACTGGCATGTATTTATATCACACTGCACTGTCCTGGGGTCATGTGATAACCATTTATAACTTCCCAGCTGGCTTCTGAGAAGCAGAGTCAGTGACAGAATCCAGATTCACTTAACAACCACATTATTTACCTAACAACTGCAGTGATTCACTTAACAACTGTGGCAAAAAAGATTGTAAAATCAGGTGCAACTCATTTAACAATTGCATTCCTTAACAATGGAAATTTTGGGGCCCATTGTGGTTGTAAGTCGAGGACTTCCTGTACTTGATTACTGGTTGTGGAACTGTAAACTAACAGCCTAACTTTAGGTTGTGAAAAGCATGGGATAGTGACTTCACTGCAAAATAAATATTTAAAATAAGATGGGAGGAAAGAAATGAACCCCCTAGCCCAGGGGTGTCACACTCAATTTCACTGAGGGCCACATCAGAGTTCTGTTTGACCTCGGAGGACCGGGATGGGCGTGGCCAGGGTGGGCGTGGCCAGCTCAACATCACTCGTATCGGGGGGCGTCTGTGGTGGCTGAGCGCTCTGCCAGTGAAAATGGGCTCCTGAGTTCCATTTTCAGCTGCAGCTGCCTCCTGCAACCCTCTGCTAGCGAAAACAGAGTTTGGGAAGGCTGCCCACAGCCCTCACGAGCTCTGTTTTCGCTGGCAGAGGCACTGTGAGCTGGTCCTCTGCTGTTTCCAGGGCAGCCCTGCGGGCCAGATCTAAGCACTCTGTGGGCCAGATCTGGGCCCTGGGCCTTGAGTTTGACACCCCTGCTCTATCCCAATGCAAATGCTGAAAATAATTCCAAAAGGAACAATACTACAGAAAACTGGTAATAGGAAGGATATATCATTCTTTTAAGAATTTGAACATTGGACAATGATGTATAAAAGGACTGGGCAAATATATAGCTAGAAGACGAAACAATTTTAGTTGGCAAAAATATTTGGTTTCAAAGCCTTAATGCTACCAATTTATTTTATTTATTTATTTATTAAATTTTTATACCGCCTTCTCCAAAAGGACTCAGGGCGGTATACAGCCACAATAAAACAGCATATAATACAAAATTTAAAAACAATTTAAAAACAAATAAAATAATTTGGCACCAAATTAAAAACTCAAAGATTAAAACACACAATTCCCATTCCTTATTTAGCCAGCCCAGCCAGTTGGAATAGTAACATCTTAAGGGCACAGCGAAAGGTGCGTTGGTCACAAATCATACGTATCCCTGGGGGCAGTTCATTCCAGAGGGCGGATGCCCCCACAGAGAAGGCTCTCTCCTTGGGGGTCGCCAGTCGACATTGTTTGATCGACGGCACCCTGAGGAGTCCCTCTCTGTGGAAGTGTGTTGGTCGGTGATAAAAGATAATTGGATTATTTTTTTATTTTATTTTTTAGTACCTTTTTTATTTGCAGTCTCTTTGGTTTAGATATTTTATGAAATAATAGATCATTATTTATTGATTGATTGATATCCTGCCTTTATTATTTTTATAAATAACTCAAAAAGATGAACATATCCAACACAACTTCCTCCTCCTATTTTCCCCACAACAAATAACCGTGTGAGGGAGTGACTGGCCCAAGTTTACCCAGCTGGCTTTTATGCTGAAGGTGGGAATAGAACTTACTGTCTTCGGATGATTGGCCCAAAGTCCTTTAGCAGGCTTTTATGTCGAAGGCACAACTAGAACTCATCATCGCCTGGTGATTGGCCCAAAGTCAGCCAACTTTGATGCCAAAGGTGGGAGTAGAACTTCCAGTCTCTTGGAAATTGGCCCAATGTCCCTTAGCTGGCTTTCATGCCAAATTCAGGACTAGAACTCATTGCTCCTGGTGATTGGCCCGAAGTCATTCAGCCAACTTTCATACCTAAGGTGGAACTAGAACTTACAGTCTCCTGGTTTCCAGCCTGGTGCCTTAACCACTAGACCAAACTGGCTCTTTTTTCTTTTCTTTTTTTGTAAATAACTCAAAATCTGATGACTCCCAAAGTTCCTGGATGTAGAAAGTTACCTGAACTTTGGTATCTAGCCTGTCCCATCGTACTTTCTAGTGTTGATAGTCCACCCATCCAGTGCAGGAATTTGTACAGGAATTTGGTGGGTTTTTTTGTCCTGTTTTGTTTTTTGCAATAAGTATCTCTCCCCTCCCCCATACACACATACTCACATACACCTTCTGTTAGGTATTATATAGGTAACAAATATCTTCGGTTGTCCTGGGGAGGCAAGCATACATTTATGGACAGGAGGAAAATCTCCCAAATTGCTTTAAATGGAGTTGTCAACCTGAAGCTGGCATGATGGGAATATTGGTGCTGCCTAGGATTTCTATCTAAAGTTTACAAGGGATTGGGGGGTGGTCATTTTAAATTCACAGCTGTCTCTCTTTTGGGTAAACTGAGTACAGAGTTGTCCAAATACGGATAGTAACCACAGCAACAGAAAAAGTTGTATCTGCTCTAATTCTATAATGCAATTCAAGGCAGCAGGTCCTCCCCGCCCCCTCCCCCCACTTCCCATAGCTTTATTCCTCATAAATTCAAGTTGTGATGAGTACTGATTGTACATAGAGTGAAGCAGTATTTCGTTATCTGGACATTTGTTGACAGAAGCAGGTAACCATCCTGGCTGTCTCTTAAAGATTTGCATTTGAAATAAATGAAACGAACTGGATAGAGAGTAAGAAATTAATTGTTCTCACTGTCAGGAAATTTCTTCTTAATTCTCGGTTGGTTCTCCCTTTGAAGAATTTCCATCCATTAGTAGAATAAAGCAAAAATGGCCTCCTGAAAATTTTCATGCTGTTTGCAAGGCATATAAAATTAAACTTCACAAGTGGGGTTCAGATTTCAAGTCATGCATCTCAGTTATTTGGTAGACCGGTTACCATGACTCATGATTCCCAAAATTCCTGGATACAGAAACAAAGTTTAAACTTTGGCATCCCGAGCACCCCTTCATACTGTATCCACCACCACCAGTGCAGGAATTTGCACAGGGATTTGTTTCCAGTGGAAATTATGTAAAAATATCCAATCAATGCTTATCTGTAGCAATATGTAGATAGAGTTGGGTGTGTGTTGTGTGGAGTTATCAGCTTAGAAGCCTTATGTTGCCACAATTGATCCAAGTCCAGTCTGCCTGGAATTGATCCTTATCTAGCACCAATTCAGTGCTACCCATTGGTTGACTGGATTCTTATATAGAGATTTAAATAAATTTTCTATGCTTAACATATGGTCCCAATTCTTTGTGCCTGACATTAATTAAGCCAACTAATAGTTAGCAGTGAATTGGTCCTAGATAGGGGTCAAAGAAATTCAAAGGAGCTTGGACTCAGATTGTTTGTGGCTACACAAGGACACTAAGCTAATGACATGTTAATGCCTCCCACCCAAGTAGGGCGAATTTCAAAACTCGTCACTACCAGTTTGCTTGTGGGCATGCACGATGTTTCTGTGCATGTACAGAAGCATCCAGGCGGGTAGGCGGAGCCTGCTGCCGCCGCCAGTGCTATCGGTTTCCCCGATCCAGAGCAAACCGGTAGCAACCCACCACTGCCCCCCCTCCCCAACTCTTCCTGCTCTTCTCCTATAGAGTGAGCCATTTCAATTTTTACATTCTTCATTTCATATTATGCCTTCTTTTATTATGGTTCTCAGAAAGGATGTCCCATCTAGATGTTGTGGTCCGGATCTTTCCTCCTTTTTCAGGGATCAGGAAGTTCAAACCCAATTTAGAATTGGCTCACTTCTGCCGACATTTAGAAAAGATCTGAGAAATTAATTTCAAAACAGATTTGAGGTTGATCCTCTTTTCAGTAATACTAGAATCTTTGTGTCACGCCATTTCAGAAGAACATTAGTATTAAAACAATGCAGATATTAGTGTAGAAACTAGGCAATGTATCCCAGCAATTAAAAAAAAATGTTCATCATAAGAGCACCAGAAGTGGCAATATAAGTGAAGTGAACAGGCTCAACACATAAATGGTTTGTTCTTTCTAAACACTAGACAACGTGTCTCCAAGGTAGTCTACTCAAAAATAAAAGCAAAACATCCGAGTGACAGAAAGTGCAGGCTCCTGGGTTTGCTACGTGGGTGCATGCAGATTGTAAAACATCACAATGGAACACAAATAGCCTATGATAAATGATACCTAGAATGAAAAAAGCACCTTGTATATAAGTGCAGGTGTGCTGGGATAAAGTTACTCAGTTACAAAAAAAGAGGGGAGCTCTTAAAATGCTTATATAAAAAAGAGCCAAGTAGGATTTTCTAAGTGGTACATATGTGAAGTAGACACCTGCTTAGATGGGATAAAAATTTTGAACCATTGCAGTAAGCAGAGAAAAGACCATTCTTTTTGGAATTAACAGCTTGTGGTCAATTCTGCTTCAGAAGCAGGATAGGTGTAGACCTGCAGGTGGTCTAACTCAGTTCCCACCATAGTCATTCTGGAAGACATCACTGAGCAAAATTGTCAGAGCAAGAGATTTGTCCTTCAGAGATGAATCATATCTTCCATGGCAACTGTGCTTTGAAAATATTTTCTTTCTTCAAACGCCTGAATAGGGCATCAGAAGGTATCAAGTGCTGGTAGAAAGGTCTTGGTAGATGTGAATGGTTGCAAGACATGAATATTTGAAGAACATAAGTGGTTCTGTGTACAGTAGCAGCAGTTCCTTCTATTATAGGAAATGAGAATTAAGTCTAACAGAAAATATATAAAAATGGAAATATGATGCTTAAGAAATCTGTAAGCTAAATCCAGAAGGCATGGAGTCAAGAAGGAAGATGCTGGAACAAAATGGATTGAATACACATCTGACTTCCAATATGAAAGAAATGTATTGATATTGTTTAGTTATACAAAGAGAATAAATTAGGAGAGCATAGAAAAAAAATTATAAAGGAAGAGTGAATGGGTCAAGAGCATGAAGCTGTTCTTTCTAGAAGCTGTTGCTCCATGAAGTTGATAAGAAAAACAAAGAAGTGAGAATTTCAAATTACAATGAAGAAATGGTATATTATGATAACAGAAACAAGAATAGTTGGAAGAATAGAAAAATAGAAAATTTGGACATTGCTCTGGGTATAAACTAGATTTTTTAAAAAAAATTTTTTTGTTTCCTGAATTTATTTTGTTCAAGTTACTCATTTTCTGCATTTTGTATAATGCTTGATTAAAAAGTGAATAGTGTATGTGTATCCGTGTGTGACTGAAAAAAATAACCTTGAAAAATCCTCCCACTTTTATAGTTATCACTGATTATATGCAGAGCAAAAAGTCTAAGTCCCGTCAATTAAGAACTTTGCAAACTTTACTTGGTGCAGAAGTAAAACAAACTCAATATATTTGCAAACAATTTTTAAACAGCCCTCAGAGCAGACTAGGAGATAATTGTGATCAACACAGAAAATGGATAGGTCAAGCAAAATGTCAGAATAGAATAGAATAGAATAGAATAGAATAGAATAGAATAGAATAGAATAGAATAGAATAGAATAGAATAGAATTCTTTATTGGCCAAGTGTAATTGGACACACAAGGAATTTGTCTTTGGTGCATATGCTCTCAGTGTACATAAAAGAAAAGATACATTCGTCAAGAATCATAAAGTACAACACTTAATGATATTCACAGGGAAACAGTTAATATAAATCTTAAGGATATCAGCAACAAGGTTACAGTCATACAGTCATAAGTGGGAGGAGATGGGTGATAGGAACTATGAGAAGATTAATAGTAATTATTCACAAGAACCCAGCATAAAAAACTGCCGTTGGGGGATTTGGTTTTTAACTCTAAAGGCTGTTAAGTCACAGAAGTTTTGCCAACTTGATTCCAGCCCATCACCTTGATCCCAAGTGCGATGCACCTGATCATGTGGCCTCCATTTTTTAACTCTTTTACAGCCCTCTCCCCATAGGACTGCTCCTGACACACCTAAAGTTTAGACTTAGGAAGAGAGGAACAGAAGACACAACTGTGTTTTAAGAAGCTGATGGAAAGTTCAAAATCACCCTGAAATGCAGGATACAAATTGGTAGCCTTCAGACCCAGGAAGGAATAACAGAACTAGAAGGGATCTTGGAGGTCTTCTAGTCTAACCTCCTGCTAAAGCAGGAAACCTTATACCATTTCAGACAACTAGTTATCCAATCTCTTCTTAAAAACCTCCAGTGTTGGTGCAACCACAACTTCTGGAGGCAAGTTGTTCCATTGATTAATTCATAAACAAATCCCATTGACTTGGCTTGTCAGAAGCTACTGAGAAAGTTGCAAATGGAGATCACATGGCCACGGGACACCAACTGTCATAAATATATGCTGATTGCACACTAACCAAACTCTGATCACATGATCATGGGAATGCTTCGGCGATCATAAATGTGATGGTGTTATAAGCCATTTTTTTCAGTGCTGTTATAACTTTGAACAATTGCTAAACAAATTATTGTAAATCGAGGATTACCTATATAGAATTTGCTTCAGATGATACATATTATCTGTGTGATGGTTTATGGCTTAAAATTTAGCAATGGGCATCAACTTTTCTTCCTTTAGATTAGAAAGAAGCAGTTTTATCAATTCAAAAAATATAAGCACCTTTTTGCTCCTCTCCAGGAGTGTATTTCAGAACCACAAAATTTGGCTGCTAATTGTGAAAGATATTCTGTATCTTACTTACACAGCTATTTTAGCATTGTGGATTTCCTATTTACAATGTCTCTCTCTCCTGCTGCCTGCTGGTTTAACATCAGTCTGTTGGATGAATTGAAGCCGTTTTGAAAACTATAAAGAAAATGGGTGAGGTGTTGTTATTGTGGATTTGAAATTTGTTAGCCCAAACTTCTTTATAATCCAAGTAGTCCTGGATTTAGGACCACCATTGCCCCCAATATTTCCACTGCTAAGCAAGACAGTTGTGTGAGTTTTGTCCCATTTTACAACCTTACTTGCTGCAGTTGTTAAGTGAATCATTTGTTCATTAAGCAAATCTGACTTGACTTTGCTTGTCAAAAACCTGAAAAGTGTGGAATTTTTTTTTTAATTTGATTTATATGCCGCCCTTCTCCGGAGACTCAGGGCGGCTTACAATGCGTGAAGCAATAGCCTTCATACTTTTGTATATTTTTTATACAAAGTCAGCTTATTGCCCCACAAACTGGGTCCTCAATTGACCTATCTTAGAAAGGATGGAAGGCTGAGTCAATCTTGAGCCTGGCAGAAATTGCAGGCAGCTGGATCTTAATTGCTGCCTTTAGTAGGAGGCATTAGCCCCCTACGCTACTCAGGCTCTTTTCGGTCTTAAGTCACTTTTTTTCAATGCCGTTATAACTTTGAACAGTCACTAAATGATTACTTGTAAGTCAAGGGCTACCTGTAATTATGCTTGCCTTCCTGGTAGATTTATAGTCACAGCAACACTTCAGATCAAGTGGAATTTGGATCACACTGATGTGCAAGAGTTCTTAAACTTTATTTTCATGATTAAACACAGAGAAGGCAACAAATTATGGGAAGCAGCAGTCGCCAAGTCACAATGGATGAGATTCTGAGCTGGTATTTGGATACTTAAGGCATAATAGGCACCCATGGTGAAATCCTTGCATTTTTTTTTCAAGTGATTCACTGAGTATAACAAATCAAGAGTTTCTGGTATTTCCCCATGATTGCCAACAAATACAGCTGTAGGATACAAACTGGAGAAGTCTGGAATAAAGATATTCCTCAATTTACAACTGAAAAAAATGACTTATAATCATTTTTCATACTTACGACCATTGCAGCATTCTCATGGTCACCTGACCAAAATTTGGGCACTTGGCAACTGGCATGTACTTATGATATGTTGCAATGTCCTGGGTCATGGAATCACCATTTGTAGCCTTCCCAGCCAGCTTTTGGCAAGCAAAATCAATGGGGTAAGCAGGATTCACTTAATGACCACGATTCATTTAACAGCTACAATGATTCACTTAATTGTGGCAGAAAAGATCATAAAATGGGACAAAACTCACTTAACAATTGTCTTGCTTAGCAATGGAAATGTTTGGCTGAGTTATAAGTTGAGGATAACCTGTGCTTGATTAAAATATTGGACCACCAGGACTAAAGACAATAACAGTGAAAAATAGTCAAGAAACAGTTAATGCTTTGCCATTTCCCAATAAATTTCTCCTACAATGAGACTTTATATTTTATGTTTATTTTCAGAGTGCTTAAGAAATTCTTTTGAATTTCTTCTGATTGTGTTTTTCTGAGCTGATTTCACTGCTGGAAGAGTGAAGGGGCTATTAGAGGCTTTATTTCAATGACAGATCTTCTTACCACATTAAAATATCCCTAAATGCTATGCTTTCCAAATTGAGAAAGCCCAATGGGAATAACTGCTCTCAAAACTTTTTTTTCCCCCATGGGATTTAAGCAGAGGAAGCTAGGAAAACAGAGCTTGAAAGAAAGTCTCTGCCTGCAGATGCTAGCCATCTTATCATTAAAAATAGAGTAAGAATACGCTAATGAAAGACTTCTATTGGAACTCTTTGAAAGAAAATTCACTGCAAATTCCCTATCTTCAATTTCAATAAGAAGGGATAGAAAAGCATTGGATTTTTTAAATTCCATTTATTGCCCTGGTTAATACACTAAAGATTCCCCCGGAAGTGGTTTTGGATTTTGTTCTTTCACAATTTACTCTGGAATATAGGCAGTCCTCGACTTACGACCACAAATGAGCTCCAAATTTCTGCTCCTAAGGGAGATATTTGTTAAATGAGTTTTGCCTCATTTTACAACCTCTCTAGACACAGTTGTTAAGTGAATCTTTGCAGTTAGTAACATGGTTGTTAAGTGAATTTGGCTTCCCCATTCACTCTGCTTGACAGAAAGTTGCAAAAGGGGAATCACATGACCCCGGGGACAGTGCAACCGTCATAAATATGAACCAGTTGCCAAGCATTCTTAATTTTGATCACGTGACTATGGGGATGCTGCAACGGTTGTAAGTTTGAATAATGGCCCCAAGTCACTTTTTTCAGAGCCGTTGTAACTTTGAATGGCCACTAAACAAACTGTTGTAAGTCAAGGACTACCTATAAAGCAGGGATCCATCCAAATCCTGTGAACTAAAACACCTTTGCATTTTAAGGCTGTGCTAGTTCTCCTTTCTGAATAAGCACCTCTGCATTGAAGCTAGGATGTCCTGGAAGGTATAAATATAACAATACAAAGAACAAAATGTACCTCCTCCGCACTCTCCCTCCCTCCCTCTCTCCCTCTCCCTCTCTCTCTCTCTCTCTCTCTCTCTCTCTCTCTCTCTCTCATTTTTAAGTTCTTAATTTTAGAAGCACTTTCATTAAGTTTGCATAGTAAGAATAAATGCACCACATTGGAAAGCAAGGTGCTGACCCCAATGGCTGATCTTTAGCCATAGGCCAAGGCACCCTAAAATAAAATTTTAATTTCCCATAAGGGGGATGGCTAAAAGAGGTTCAGTGGAAGAGAGTTTGGGCTAGAATTTGGGCAGAGTGTGAACCATAGTATAGGCAGTCCTTGATTTATGACCACAATTGAGCCCAAAATTTCTGTTGTTAAGTGAGACATTTGCTAAGTGAATTTTGCCTCATTTACAATAATTTTTTTTTTTGCTATAGTTGTTAAATGAATCACTGCAGTTATTAAGTTAGGAACACGGTTGTTAAATGAATCTGGCTTCCCTGTTGACTTTGCTTGTCAGAAGGTCACAAAAAGTGATCATGTGATCTTAGGATGCCACAACACTTATGAGCCAGTTGCTAAGTGTCTGAATTTTGATTACTGGACAATGGGGATGCTGCAAGGGTCGTCATTGTGAAAAATGATCATAAGTTCACATATTTTGTGTAACTTTGAACCATCACAAAATGAACTGTTGTAAGTCAAGAAGTAACTATATGGTACTTTTTCTCCTGTGAAAAGGGGAACGGAGGAGGTCTGGCACAGGTGTGCATAATTTGCTTACATAGAGTAAGAAAGCATCTAATGTATTAAATTTCCTCTCGGTGTTTCTCGCCAAAGATTGATTACATTCAGGTTTGTGACATTGTTTGAAACTTGCCTTTTAACTCTGCTCATTAGTCTAAAAAGTTTTCAAAATAAATTGCATATAGTACAATGATCCAGTTCATCCTTCAAAAGCTTAGTCTCATTATACAGCTTGATGCTAAGGTAGTTTAGTCTCTTTTATAGCTTCAGAAATTTCCTTTATTACGATAGGTCTGTTCATAATCTCTATTCCTCAGTAGAGGCAGTCCTGGATTTACATAATGGACCTTACAATTATGGTTGTAAGTTGTGCTGGTCATTAAGTGGGTCATGATGTGACCATGACTGATTTTTTTTTTGCAATACCATTTAGGCCATATCTTTACTGGGACGGGGATACTGTGGTGGGGATTTGGGCCAGAAAAAAGTGCATACTAGATCTTCAAGGGTCCCTTCAAGGGGGTCTATGACAATTCACATGGGACAACATGCCATGGGACAACTCACTGGGGAACAAGAGTTACATTAATATCAAAGAAATGGTGGACTAGAATCATTAAAGAAAGGATGCAAAAGGAGGGACAGAATGAAATGTGAATGACAAAAAATAAAATATTTTTTTTAAAAAATTAAATAATTAAATTGAATTGTTAAATTGTCCCATGGAGAGTTGTCCCATTCTGCTCTCAAGATCTCCCTCAGCACTTAAAGAATCCTGCATTCCATTTAATGATTTGTGCAGTCGCTTAATAACCACAACAGGGAAGAATTGCCAGAATTGCAGTCATTGAGCAAGTCATTGGGCTCCTGGTTTAATGATCACGATGATTTACTATACTGTAATTCTGGGTTTATTTGGGGTCACATGTTGAGAACTACTTGGATTAATCTCCATACAAGTCTCAATCTTCTCACCTGGACTACTGTAATGCTCTCTACATGGCGCTCCCCTTGAGGACCACCCAGAGGCTCCAACTGGTCCAGAATGCGGCCGCGCGGGTGATTATGGGGGCGACTTGGCGCTCCCATGTGACACCTCTCCTGCGGGAGCTGCACTGGCTCCCAGTGGTCTTCCGGGTGCGCTTCAAGGTCTTGGTTCTCATCTTTAAAGCGCTCCATGGCTTAGGGCCCGGGTACTTACGAGACCACCTTCTGCCACTGATAACCTCCCACCGGCCAATACGCTCTCATAGAGAGGGCCTCCTCAGGGTGCCGTCGGTCAGGCAATGTCGACTGGCGACCCCCAGGGAGAGAGCCTTCTCTGTGGGGGCTCCCGCCCTCTGGAACGAGTTACCCCCAGGGATTCGATTAATCCCAGACCTCCGCACTTTCCGCAAGGCATTAAAGACTTTTCTATTCCAGGAAGCCGGGCTGGCTTAACGTAGATTTTAATGGGTGAATTTTAGGAGGGACTTTAAATTTGGGGAAGCCAAAATTTGATTTAATTACATTTTTAGATTATTTTTTAACTTTTATATTGCTTGTATTTTAATGTTTCAATGTTTGGCTGTTCACCGCCCTGAGTCCGTCAGGAGAAGGGCGGTATATAAATTTAATAAACTAAACTAAACTAAACTAATCTTGTATTAAAATGCTACTGCAAAACTTTTATTACAGAGAGTAGGCTGCTAGAGGTAGTCCTTGACATACAACAGTTCATTTAACAATTATTTGAAGTTACAACAGCACTAAAAAACCTGACTTATGACTATCTTTCACACACCATTACAGCATCCCCGTGGTCACATAATCACTTGGCAATGGGCATCTATTTATGAAGATTGCAGTGTCCTGGGGTTATATGAACCCCTTTTGCGACCTTCTGACAAGCAGTGGGAAGCCATATTCAGTTAACAACCATGTTACTAACTTAACAACCAGAGTGTTTCATTTAACAGCTGTGGCATAGGTAGGTCATAAAATGGGGCAGAACTCATTTAATAAATGCCTCACAGCAACAGAATTTTGGGGCTCAGTTGTGGTTGTAAATTGAGGACTACCTGTATAGCATTAATATCTAAAGAAGGATAAGGTTTGACTTTAACCAGATCATTATCATTATTGAATAATGACTACAAGTTGCTTCCAACGATTCTAGCTGATAGACTGAAAATAATTTTGCAAGAGTTTATTCATGAGGATCAGTGTGGATTTTTACCTAAAATACAGTTAAAGAATAATATTAGAAATGTTCTAAAATTTCTCATAATGAAAAACAAGCCACATTGATTTTCTTAGATGCAGGGAAGGCCTTTGACAATTTGAGCTATTAAGCTGTGTGATAACTGTGATTTTTGGAGGTAATTTTACAAAATGGGTAAGATCGATTTACACTTCACAGAAAGCACAAATAATTGTTCATGGACATCTAGCAAAATCCTGTAAGATTTTATATAAAAAAAAGAACAAAACAGAGATGCCCACTGTCTCCTCACTTTGTTTCCTGAAATACTGAGTAATGAATATAGTACATAATGAGAGGGGTTGAGGGGACAGACCATCATAAATATGAGTCAATTGTCAAGAGTCCAAACTTTGATCATGTATCCATGGGGGTGTCGCAGCATCATAAGTGTGAAAAGCAGTTATAAATCACTACATGAACTGTTGTAAATCAAGGACTACCCATATTCAGTTCCTCCAATCTCCATGCCATTCCAGTTTCCAGCATGCTATTAGATTGGATGAGTAGAAACAACTGGGAGATTACAGTCCCTCTGGTGAACATTGCTATAGTTGTCAGTGGTTCTCTTATTTACATTATAGTATTAGAAAGATTTAAAGTAGACAAAAGAATGTATGGTTTTTGAACATTATAAAAATGAATTTGAAATAGAATTGGGTGCAAGTGATGAAGATGTAAATGCTAAAATGCATAAACTTTTATTGAAATTTGAAACCGAAGAAGAAAGGAAAGTATGTTAACAACATACTTTACTTTTTTGATTAAAATTTTAGTTATAATATATAGATGGAACAATGGGAAATACATGGCTGAAAGGATTTTAATTTACCCTATGTTATAATCCAAAAGAAAATTTTGATACAATGATATTCCATTGGTATATGTCCCTAGAGAAATTGTCTGGAATGTATAAAGGCCCATCAAAATTATATAGGAAATGTGAACAACAAGAAGGGACTTTGTGTGTGTGTGTGTTCAAAGGGCAGGAACTTAAAAAACTAGGAAATTCTGGGGTTGGTGGTCAAACAATTATTAAAAAGTTATGGAACTTTGTTTTCCTACAAGATAACTGCAGCAAAATTACTATATAAATCAACAGAAAAATTCAGCACTATTCACAATAGAGTAATGATTGGTACAGATGATGGAACTTGCTGAGATGGCTAAATTGATTTATTTGATCAGAGAAAAGTCAATATCTATTTTTATTGTGACCGGAAATCCCTTATAATATAGACTTTTTGTATGAAACAGAAAAAAATGAACTCGTGATTTATGGTTTTAGACAGGATAGGTTACAGATAGAAGAGAGTTAGCTTATATAGATCATTGCTAACTTACCACCACAATGGAGCCCAACATTTCTGATGCTAAGCAAGACAGTTGTTAAGTGAGTTTTGCTTCATTTTAGTTGTTAAGTGAATCATTGCATGATTGCCAAGTTGCCAAGTGTCTGAATTTTGATCACATGAAGATGGGGATGCTGCAATGGTCACAGGCCTAAGTCACTTTTTCCAGTGATGTAACTTTGAGTGGTCACTCAATAAACTGTTGTAAATTGAGGACTACCTGTATTCACCCCAACGTAACAACAGAATGCAGGAGAAAATTCAGATAATACCTCTTAATATTTTATTGCATTTCAGGTGCTGAACCTGTTTCTTGCCTTATTATTGAGCTCATTTAGTGCTGACAATCTTTCTGCGCCAGACGAAGATGGGGAGATGAATAATCTACAGCTGGCCTTTGCCCGCATCAATAGGGGGCTGAAGTACCTCAAGCGTTCCATGTGGAACTTCTGCTGCAGGGTCCTTCGACAGCCAAAAGCAACTGCTGAAAAGAAAGCCATGATGAAGCTTGTGACCCACAACCAACCCGTCATGCACAACTGTGTCAACAACCATATGGCTAATGAGTTTGTCAAAGAAGAGCAGAACCAGAAGGAGAACCACACCAGCAATGCCAGAGCTGCCATCAACAAAGCAGGGCCTCAGGTGTCTGATGACCCCAATAATGACTTCATGACTAACCCAAACATGTCCATTTGTGTCCCTATTGCTATGGGGGAGTCGGACATTGAAGATGATGAGCAAAGCACATTCACAGAAACGGACCAGGTAAGTTTCTCCTTAAACCAACCGATGCAGTTATAGGGAAGGTATGAGAAAGAGATGCAAGCTGCAGAATAGCCTTCTCCATACATGGTTGGGAATTGAAGCCATTGTAGTTCCAACTACAACACTTGTAGTTCCATTGTAGTTCTAACAGTTTGAAAAAGGCTATTCGTACATGGATAGTATGGGATACTATTTTGAAATCTGTTGGGTTTGCCGAGCAGATGCAGACAGTGATGTGGTTCTGGAGAAGTGAATAATAGCCAATCCAGAATTCATATAGGATCTCAGCTTGTGGGCAAATTGTTTCCACACTCATTGCCTGTATGACTGAGTGGCACCCATTTTGTAGACTCGAGATCTTGGAGTGGGGACAATATTAGAACCATCCAAAATTGAAACACAAACAGCAACACTGATGCTTTAATTGTTCCAGGTATTTGTAGTTGTTAATGCCAAAATTGGAATATCCTTCTGTGATAAACTCCTCTTTTATATATTACAGTACTAAGCTTTTCCCTTTATAACGGCAGCAATGGTTGCCATGGCGTTCTCCAAGGACACAACTATGCAACTAGATTAATTTAGCAGTTAGTTAGTTCTTCTCTCCAAGGAATCCTGACAACTGTAGTTTTCTGTGGAAATTTAGGGTCCCCAAACAGAATTTTCAGTACCAGGATAAAAATTCTAGGGTCCTTGATTGGAACTCATGAAAGTTAAAAAGATACAGTGGTCCTGATACAATCTGACAACAGCTTTTTGTTGCCTTATGTTGTCTTTAAGGCCTTTACAAGTAGAAATAGACTTTAATTCACCATTTGATGTTGTATTCTTTTGGGAGGAAGCTATGAGTTGGATATTGATAGTTTGTGAATGGTTTATGCAAGTTGTAAAACACAAGAAAGCTTCTGGGTATCAAATCTGAAAGATCTTTTTTGTTTGTGTTGTTGAGAATTAACCACTGTGAAATACTCACTGACGACTGAAATGTTGCTTGGGGATGACATGCAGGCAGTAGTTGTAGCTGATTCAGGAAGCATAAATTCAGAAAGACAAGGGAACAAATGTTCCCTTGTCTTCTTACCTTCTTATCTTCTTATATCCATGTGCTTTAGATGTCCTGAGAAATAGCGGATAGGAACTTGTGCAACAAAATAAGATTCTAATATGCATAGTCTCCATATGTGTGCCTCTCTCTCCCTCACCATAGTCTCTCTCTCACTTTCTCTCTCTCTCTCTCTTTCTCTCTCTCTCTTTCCATAGTCTCTCTCTCTCTCTCAATCTCCCTTTCTTTCTCTCTTTCTTTCTCTCTCTTTCTCTCTCTCTCCATACTCTCTCTCTCTCTTTCTCTCCATAGTCTCTCTCTCTCTTTCTATCTCTCTCTCTCTCCATAGTCTCTGTCTCTCTCTTTCTATCTCTCTCCATAGTGTCTCTCTCTCTCACTCTTTCTCTCTCTCTTTTTTTCTCTCTCTCTAGGCTCTCTCTCTTTACATATTCTCTCTCTCTCTTTCTTTCTTTCTTTCTCTCTCTCACTCTCTCTAGTCTCTTTCTTTACATAGACACACACTGTCTCTCTCACTCACTCACTCTCACTCCTCCTCTTTACATAGGCTCTCTCTGTCTCTCTTTGCATAGACTCTCTCTCCCCCCCCCCTTTCCATCATTGAGATAATTACTGTAGACACACATGTAAAAAAAGTGAGGGGACAATTAGAATTCTTGTGATTTTGGAGAATTCTCGGTGAATCTCCCCTTGGAGAAAGGACTGAGAATTCCATCAGGCTCCACCTGATTATTCTGCATAGTCTGAGCATTGTGAAAAATGAGGGCAGAGTCCCTCCTAATGGTCTTGAAGCCTGAACAAATGTCCAATATACTACCTTTAGAATTTTGCTTATTGCCAAGGCTTTGTATCTTGTCTTAAAAGCAAGTTGGGAAAATTGGAATAGTGCAGTATCTAAGCAAATCTTTAAGCTCTGTTTACTCTTTGATTGTACTTCCATTTGAGTTCTTTCTTTCTTCTTCTTCTTCTGTCTGATAAGCTACTGAGGGTTTGCAAATACCGTACATGCAATAATGCCATACTCATACCTTTCTTAATATCTCTGCAACAAAATAAGTGAAGCATAATCTCTAATTGCTATTAGAATATTTCTATTTCCATATCTGATTCCTTCACCCTGCCCCCAGTCTCCTAAGCTTGCTTTCAAAATATTTATTTGCCTTATAGTATTAGTCCCAAACTCTATACAGGTAATCCTCAACTTACAACAGTTCATTTAGTGACTGTTTAAAGTTAGAACAGCATTGAAAAAAGTAACTTATGACCATTTTTCACACTTCATTGCAGCATCCCCATGGTCACATGATCAAAATTTGAATACTTGACAACTGGAATGTATTTATGACGGTTGCAGTGTCCCAGGGTCATGTGATCCCCTTTTATGACCTTCTGACAAGCAAAGGCAATGGGGAAGCTAGATTCACTTTGAAATTGTGTTGCTCAGTTAACAGCTGCAGTGATTCATTTAACAACTGTGGCAAGAAAGGTCATAAAATGGGCAAAATTCACTTAGCAAATGTTTCACTTAGCAACAGAAATTTTGGGTTCAGTTGTAGTTGTAAGTCAAGGACTACCTATACTATATGCCTTTTTAATTTCTGGGAAGAAATAACTGATTTTACAATTGAGAGCATGAGAGGAAGTAAGTGGTCAGAGAGAAAAGTTTCTTGGCATCAATAGGGGTGTGTGATTGTGGTTGCCTTCTTCAAAGATGTTTTCTCAAATCTAGCCTACAACCTATCTAACCATTTCTTTATGAAGATGGCTGATAACCAAAGTATTGATTTCTCTTTAATCCACAAGAATTTTACAGTAGGTATGTCTAGTGGGAAGAAGGTTACAATAATTTTAAAAACAATTCTCACCTGAAAATTTATGTCAATATTAAAAAACATAGCAGTCTTAAAAGCAATAGCACCTAGACTTATATGCCACCTCACAGTGCTTGATAGCATTCTCTTGACAATTTACAACGTCAGCATCTTGCCCCCAATAATCTGGGTCCTCATTTTACCAATATCAGAAGGATGGAAGTCTGAGTCAACCTTGAGCCGGTTAGGATTGAACTCCTGGCAGTCAGCAGAATTAGCTTGCAATACTGTATTTTAACCACTTGAAGACCTGGTCCAAGGCCCCTTCCAATTCTGTTATTCTGTTTTTGAACCTCTCTTTAAGATGCCACAGCAACAGGCATTGTAGATTCCCTGAAAAGCTACAGTAGTTATTAGTTGTCTAAAATAATCTCCTGTCCTAGCAGTCTCAAAGTTTCTAGCACAGATGTCTCACATACAATTTACAAACTGTAACATGAACATATCTGTATGTGTGTCTTTGGCGCTCTTTTCACTCTTAAAGTAGCTAGCTCTGTCAGTTGTAGTGGGAATAGTCTTGATTGTTCCTTGATTAGGCTGTTGTTTACTTCTTGATTGTTGGTCTAGTGTTTATCTTGGTGTTAATCCAAGAAGAAAACAAGACTCCCACTAACACTGACAGGGCAAACCATTTGTGTATAAATAGTAAACAAACTTCACTCCTTCCTAGCACTGCTATTACCAAGTTGGGTAATAAAATATCTGGAAGAAAACAACCAAGGTCTAAGAACACCAAGGATCCCACAGTTCAACTCTGAGTATATTCTCTTCATTGATACCTAGATTTTTATTGTGTATTTGACAATTTCTCCTAATCTCACAGACATTTCATCTTACCCGAACCTTTTCCTTGGCTTTCCTTTATGTAAAAAAAAACCTTGACTGCAAAAATAAAAAAATACAACTAATACAACTCTGATAATGAATTACTGTCCTCTTTGAAATATCCACTACTGTTGCTTTTCTAACAGGGTCATTACAAGCCTTGCAAGAGATCTTGGAAAGGCAAATGCAATGGTTTTAAAAATTCTGGATCTGTGGTTTTACTTCTTGGGCGGAATTTATGAATTGGTTCAAGAGCTGACTTGAATTTTGACTATCAAGAGTCCTTTTAATTATTTTCCATTTTGTTTCCGTTGTAGTTGATTCTAGGGATTTGAACATCTTTAGGAAAGCTTTTGTTTTCTATCAGCATTTGCCTCATGTTGCTGCACATTGATTGCTAACACAATATCATATTTGAGTTAATTAATACTCCTTTTCCTAACCTTTACCAGTGGATTTTGTTGGTGTTTCTGCATCAGAGACATAAAAGCATTCTAATAGCTTGATTGCTCCTAGTTGGGCTGCTTTGTTATGTTTTCTATAGTTCCATTAGCATATTTACTTACTTTGAGATCTTGGCAGCCGGAGAAAAAAAAGCACCAAGCCATCTCACCATAACCACAGAAACAAAGAGAAGTATTATCACAATTGATTGCGGAACAGAGTTTGTTTCTTTGTTTATTACTTATATTTATCTTACTCTCTATTAGTTTGAAGGTTTTTAGAATGGCTGACAATACAATATTCCACAGACGCATAAAGCAAAAAAAAAAAAATCTGTAAAAGGAGCCCTTTCTTGGCTAAAAGAAAAATATAACATCATATCAAAAAGAAAAGACTCTGGGTTTAAAAATAAAGATTTTAACATGTCACCAGAAGGGAGGGCTAAGAAAGCACCATGTGAATTTCCTTTAGGAGAGCATGTTGAAATAGAATTGCCAGCCATCTCACTTTGGAAAGCAACAAAAATCATAAAGGGCTTTCCCAAGATGATCCTAATGTCCGGGTAGATTAGCAGAAGGAAATAACATTATGTACCTCAAATTTAAACTGTTTAGACATTTGCAGGCTAGAACCAAATGTTTTGAATGTGAGTCCCAAAGAAAGGGATGGCCAATGCACCTATTTCAAAACTGGTGCAATGTGTTTCAGATGTCCTAAAGGTGCTTTTTCAAAAGGCAACTGGATTTTTTTTTCCCCTGAAGATGTTTTGTTTCTCCTCCAAGTAACTTCTTCAGTTCTTGCATGCCTTGATAGATTTTTTTTTTAAATTTGATTTATATGCCACCCTTCTCCGGAGACTCAGGGCAGCTTACAATGCGTTAAGCAATAGCTTTCATACTTTTGTATATTTATATTTATACAAAGTCAGCTTATTGCCCCCAACAAACTGGGTCCTCAATTTACCCACCTTATAAAGGATGGAAGACTGAGTCGACCTTGAGCCTGCCTGGGATTGAACTCACCAGTAATTGCAGCAGCTGGATCTTAAATGCTGCCTTTGTAGGAGGCATTACTCCCCTATGCTACTCAGGCGTAGGGGAGTAATGCCTCCTATTGAGGAACTGAAGAAGCTTCTTGGATCAGAAGTGAACTGTCTTCAATGGGGGGTGGGGACAAAGTCTGATTGCCTTTTGAGAAGGCACAACCAGGGAGAACCAAGACCTGGATGACTGAGAATCTTGATAGACAGATGTTTCAGATCACATTTTGTAGAAATTAAAGGCAATAAGGATAGGCATACCTGTGATGTACACTAGTATTCCAATAGTAGGATACTATCAAACCATAGATTAATGTAGGCAGGCTGCCTCTGTCTGCAAGAAGATACAACTGGACAATCAGGAAGCATTTAGTGAAAGGGGCTTTAGATCGCAGAAGATAGGACAAAATCTAAGTAAGACCTCCGTGTTATAAACTCAGTAACGGACATTTATTTATTTATTGTAATTTGTCAAACAAAAACAAAAACAGGAATAATTATAAAAATACAGTTACTTTGGATGATGGGCACGTTAGTGCACTTATGCACGCCCCCTCTACAGACCTCTTAAGTATGAAGTAAGGTCCACAGAAGTCAATTTGTGACTAAAAGTGTGAAAATCTGTAGCTGAGTCAACTGAATCAGGTAGGGCATTCTAGAATGGCTGACCCTTTACTCCATTAAGCAACATACTATTAATAATCCAGAGTTTTAGTTTATTGGTTTTTATTCATCCCAGCATAGTAATTGGAAGTCCAGAGCCAGGAATTACTGTGGGGTAAGAATTTAGAAAACCACTCCAGGAGAATCCAAACTGAACCAAAACAAGTGATCCTTGACTTAGGACCACGGTTGAGCCCAAAATTTCCATTGCTAAGCAAAACAGTCGCTAAATGAGTTTTGCACCATTGTGTGACCTTTCTTGCCATAGTTGTTAAGTGAATCATGTGGTCATTAAGCAAATCTGGCTTCCCCATTGACTTTGCTTGTCAGAAGGTTGCAAAAAAGGATCACATGACTCTGGGACATTATAACTGCCATAAATATGAATCAGTTGCGGCCAATTTTTTATCACAAGACCCAGGGGATGCTACAACAGCCCTAAGTATAAAAAGTAATCAGAAGTCACTTCTTTCAGTGCCTTTGTAACTTTGTACAGTCGAATTGTTGTAAGTCGAGGACTAACTGTATCTTAGAGCTATTCCTGAAAGGAGACACAATGCTTAACCCAAAGGGGGATCGCCAGCCAAGAAACTTTACTACTCTTTTCAGTGTAGATAGATGTTCTAAACTATATCCCTGGTTGTTAAATACTCCAAATTATAGCCCCAGTTGTTCACATCAATATGGAATTCTGCATGGAAATTCTAATAGAATTCTGCATTTTAAATTCTAATGCAGCTAGATTATGAAAGAATCAGGTTGGTAAATATGTAGTTATTGTCAGGATACTCCAATCCAGCAATTTCATGAGCACCAGCGCATCCTTTGCAACCAACCTGGATGTGTTTTTACCCAGGTTTGGATGGTCTTAATTAAACAGGCATTAAATGGGAAGCAAAGCACCAATCTTCAGATTTGCTATTTTTCAAGAATGCCTCTCTTAAGGAGGTAAGTGTAACAGTTGAAATATTTGATTAGATTTTGGGAGACCCAATTTTTAGCCTGCTTTTAACCATGGAAGGTCCCTGGAGGACTTTGGACCAGACTTTGAAATTATGGAGCTCCAAGATGTCTCTCTTTCCTAACTAAGTTTGTTTTTGGGGGTTTTTTTGCAAAAAGATTATTCTTATTTTTTCCAACACACAAATTACATCTTTTCAGAACAGAGCCCTGATCCGGTCATCAATTTATACAGTTTTCCCCCCATCTTTAACAAAATTTTGTATATTCTATTTTGCCATAACACTTATTTCTTAATCTTAACTCACCTATCTCAACTAATACCATCTTTAAAAAAAATTAAAACAAATTTACTTAATCAAAACAATTACTCTTCTATTAACCCCCCCTTAAATCTTAATTCAATTAATACTTCATATTACATTTCACAATTCTTACCCTAAATCACCTCTCAATATAGTTATTTTGTAGATCAAAGTCTTGGACTTTTCTATTTTACCCCATATTCTCCAATTCTTTCACTGTTAATCCCAGTGTAATGATCTATATAATTATTATTTTTCACAATATAATCTCTAAAAACCTCCTTTTTATTATTACTATCCATTGTGCATTATTTATTCATATTTAATCATGTTGTCTTTGTCTTCTTTATTTCCAGCCATTATGTTTTGTTTCTTCATTTTCTTGTCTGCTTGCATATACTTTAGCTTCAATGTCCTCTAATTTTGTCTTCCTTGTGACATTTTAATTATTTTTCTTATTTCCATTCCAAGTCAAATACATCAATTTGTTCCTTCTCTAATTCCTGCACCATTTTATTCTTTTTAAGTTGATGTTATCCTAATTGTAAGAGCTCCGTTGAGGTTCCTCTTTTCTTTTCTTTTTTTCCCCCCTATAGTCAAGCCGCTTGCAGACAAAAATTCACGGTTGTTATCTGTAAAGTTCACAATTTCTCAAAACAAAAACCAAGTTGCAATATTTCTTTTTACTCCAGAAGGTGCCTCTCTGCAATCCACAATTTCCAATTGTTTAAAAAGTATCCATCTTGTTTCAGTTACATAACAATCTTACTTGGCTTCTCTTTTTCTTTTTAGTTTTAAAAGTATCAAATCTTTTTATTAAAGTCCAGTCAAAATTTAAACTCTTTCAATCCTTTGACCATGTCTCAATGTTTAACGTTTCCCAATTAGTTTTACTCAGAAATAAATTTTCTGTTGGGTTTTTTGTCTCTTTAAAGTTACATTTCAAAATCTTCTTTGCCCCCGTGCTCCTTAGCCGCTCTTTTATCTCTAGGAGTCTTGTAGTTAAAAGATGTTTCCCTCGATATTATTACAAGCCTTGGTTGGCTGTCACTCACCTAGCTTCGAAAAATTCCGTTCCGTTCCACTTTCCTCCTGCTCAATACTTGATCCAGTTGTCCCAGCTTCGTGGCAGCCACCATGACTGCTGCCCTCCACTGCCAAGTCACAGAGAGTTCCCTCCGACCTTTGAGGAACTTGCCTGTTCCTCTTGGTTGTCTGAGGTGCCTATCTTTCTTCCCCATCCCTGCAGGACGGATTCTGGTCCGAAGACCCATTGGCAGCGGTTCATCAGCTGGGGCTTTCACAGGGCTCGTCGGAGCCCGCTAATTCCCTGACTGTCTCGCCATGACGCCAAACCGAAAGTCGCTATCTAGGTTTTGTTACCATTAAAAGAGACTATTTGTTAGCTCAGGGTTGAACTGTGGGGTCCTTGATGCTCTCTGGGCTTCGTGGTTTTCTTGCAGATGTTTCATTAGCTAATAGGTAACATCATCTGTACTAGAAGGGATTGGGTTTTTTTTAAAAAAGGGAAAAACCCACTCCCTTCTAGCACTGATGGTGTTTGTTTATTTATTTATTTATTAGTTTGATTTATATGCCGCCCTTCTCTGGAGACTCAGGGTGGCTTACAATGCATTAAGCAATAGCCTTCATATTTTTGTATGTACCTGCTTAGTAGGGCTTTTGGCCCCCCTAAGCGGTCTTCTTTTTTTATACAAAGTCAGCTTATTGCCCCCACAATCCGGGTCCTCATTTTACCTACCTCGGAAGGATGAAAGGCTGAGTCAACCTTGAGCCTGGTGAGATTCGAACTTGCAGTAATTGCAGGCAGCTGGTGCTAGTGAACAGCACTTTAGTCTGCTGCACCACCAGGCTCAGTATGTTACTTATTTGGATAATGAAACATCTGCAAGAAAACCAAGCTCGGAGAGAGCACCAAGTGAGATTTGTTGTTGGTAGGAAAACAGACAAAGGGGCCACTTTGTAGAGTAAATCTAATGAAAAAATAAAGCACCTAAAAATATAGAGCCCGGTGCCTTGTATGGAAGTATACACATCTTCCTGTAAAAATATTTTAAGAATGGATACATGGAGAAATAATATATTTAAATAATATATTTTAGTATTAGATGTCTTTCTAAAACACTTCACTAATTTTCCGTCTATTAGTGGATATGTCATAAGACTAGACACCTCCAGGTGGGAGTTACTTTATCATTGGACAAACCCCTTGTCCCCCAGCCAGCCATTTTGTGAAAGCTCCCAAAATATGCCTTTACTACTCTGGATACGTAAGCCCAAAGAAGTTAACTATCTTTCAAAATTAGGAGGTATACTAGAGACTGCTGAAAGGCCAAAAACCAAGAAATACTTTAAAATAAAGACATCTTCCTGTTTATCTTTCATAATTTGGCCACCACACTACAGTTCTCTATTGATTTCATCTCCAAGTAGAATTTGTTGCTGTTCACCTGAGAAATGAGGTAGACACAATACATTATTCCATGTTTCTTAATGACTGTTCTTATTGGGCACCTATCAGAAGGAAAAACCAGAATTCTGGGCCGCTTTCCCTGAGAGACCCATAAAGAGCTGTTGTTGCTGATGTAAATTAGAATGAGTGAAATAAATTCAGGTACAGATGACATAAAGACTAGAAAAAAGAGGCACATTTTCTATAAGCACAAGAATTCACCATATAATAACATTGCTTGCCAATATGTTTAACCTATTATACTGGGAGAACTGAGAACATTTATTCATTCATTCATTCATTCATTCATTCATTCATTCATTCATTCATTCATTCATTCATTCAATTTCTATAGCTGTCCAATTCAATCAAGTGACTCTGGGTAGCTCACAATTCTTAAATTCAGAAACAATTAAAGCAGATAAAAATAAAACAGGAGAAACATCCCAAAAAATAAATATAAACAGCAGCTGTGACAATTAATTAATTAACAATAAAGCCAAGAAATGGGGCGCTTATCAAATTCTGAGCCCCAGGCACAGGTACAGATAGCCAAGTTTTTAAAGTCTTGTGAAAGGCCATCAAAGTTGGGGCTATTCTGATCTCTGAGGGGAGAATATTCCATCTGGCAGGGGCTTCAGCAGACAAAACCAGATTCATTTAACCGTGTTATTAATTTAACAACTGTAGTGATTCACTTAACAGTTGTGGCAAAAAAGGTCATAAAATGGGGCAAAACTAACTTAATAATTGTCTTATTTAGCAATGGAAATTTGGGACTCAGTTGTGGTCATAATTCAAGGATTATCTGTTACATGTGATGTTACATGTGCCATGCAGCTGGCATCATTTACTATCAGTGCAGCCACATTTTGCTCCAGCTAAAGTTTCCGAATATTCCAAACACTCTTCAAGGGCAGCCCCATATATACTGTGTTAGTGTAATCTAAGTGAAAGGTTACAAGGCATTTATAAACTTGATCTGGCCTGTGTCATATAGATACAATCTGAAAGCTATTTTAAGAATGTTGTGCATTTAGAGATGACCAAGGTTCTTTGTCAAAAGCCCTTGATATGACTTACAATTGATTTGATTTTGATTTTGATTTGATTTGATTAGATTTGTATACCGTCCTTCTCCTTGCGGACTCAGGGCGGTGAACAGCCAGAGATAAAAAGCAAGCTACACAAATTTAAAATTTGTTTTAAAATTTTAAAAACAACTAATATAAATTTGGCTGATAATTAAAACAATCCAATTTAAAATTAATATCAAAAACTCTAAAAATTCTAAAAAATTTTTTACAGGGATCAGGCCAAGCCGGCAAGCTGAAAAAAGTACGTTTTTAAGGCCCAACGAAAAGTCTGGAGGTCAGAGATAGTTTGCAACTCTGGAGGAAGGTCATTCCAGAGGGTAGGAGCTACCACAGAGAAGGCTCTCCCCCTGGGGGTCGCCAGCCGACATTGTCTGGCTGACGGCACCCTGAGGAGGCCCTCTCTGTGGGAGCGTACTGGCCAGTAGGAGGCTATTGGCGGTAGAAGGCGGTCCCGCAAGTACCCTGGTCCTAATCCATGGAGCGCTTTAAAGGTGATGACCAACACCTTGAAGCGCACCCAGAAGTCCACCGGCAGCCAATGCAGCTCCCGCAGGGGAGGTGTCACATGGGAGCGCCCTGTCGCTCCCATAATCCCCTGCGCGGCTGCATTCTGCACCAGTTGGAGCCTCTGGGTGCACCCCAAGGGGAGCCCCATGTAGAGATACCGCAATACCACTTTATAATGCTTTGATAAGACCATACTTGGAATATTGCATCCAATTTTATTTGCTATGATATAAAAAGATGTTGGCGACTTAGAAAAGTGCAGAGAAGAGCAACAAAGTTGATTAAGAGAACAGGAGGCTAAAACATATGAAAAGCTGTAGTAATTGGGTCTCTCTAGTTTAATGAAAAGAAGGACTGGGGGTGACATGGTAGCAACCTTCCAATGTTTGAAGGGCTGCCACAAAGAAGAGGCGATCAACCTATATTCTCCAAAGCACCTGAAGGCAGGATTAGAAGCAATGGGTGGAAACTAATCAAGGAGAGAAGCAACCTAAGATTAAGGAGAAACTTTCTGACAGTGAGAACAAATAATCGCTGGAACGACTTGCCTCCATAAGTTATGGAACTCTAACATGGAGATTTTTAAGAAGAGGCTGGCAATCATTTGTCTGAAATGGTATAGGATTTCCTGCTTGAGCATGGGATTGGAGTAGAGGACCTCCAAGGTCCGTTCAAACTCTGTTATTCTGTTCTGTTCTGACTGCAAAAAAGTGTAGCGTCTAAAAGATACCAACCTTGGAGTTTCTTACCCAGCTGGAGTCTCGATAGGTGGCACAACAGAACCATCGCCAGTATTAGTCTTGACTGACAGGTGAAGCAGACTGTGAGTTATCCATATGGAAAGAAATGCCCGAGATCTCCAAGCAGTTATCACTGGATTATTTATAGGCTTGAATGAATTATGACTTCAAGAATGTTAACATAGGACTGCTAGCCAGACATGATTCCCGTAATATTCATAGTGAACTCATAGAATGCCAGTACACACAATTATTCCACCATGACAGAATGTGGCTGGCATGTGCATCACAATCACTTAGGTGGAGCTGAAATGGGGACAAGCTTATGCATGAGTATGCTAACTGTGATGGCATTTCTGTTACGCATTTCAGCTGTTTGAGAGCAGGGAATAGTTTACATGGGGCAAAGCCCAAGTGACTAACATAGCTCTCTATATTACAAACCTATTGAAAATGAGGATGCAGTCCCTGATCTGAATTGTTTTAGGATAAGGCTATGTGCCAAATCAAATTTGTTTGTAATGACTACAAGCCAATTTGGAGTGAGGACAAAACCTTTCTTCTGAACTGGCTTTAACGAAGTTGGCCTATAGTTAAACGTTGTCAGGCTGCATAATGTAGCAATATTTATTACTGAGTTCCTAATTGGCTGGCTGCGATCACTCAGGGAAATAAGACATCTGGGAAGAATAGGAGAATAACAGAATGAGAGAATGAGAGTTGGAACGGACCTTGGAGATCTTCTAGTCCAACCCCCTCTAAGGCAGGAGACCCTATACCAGGGATGGCTAACCTTCTTGCTGTCATGTGCCAAAAGCAGGGGGAGTGCAGAGGGATCACACATGTGCATGTCCACACCCATAATTCAATGTCTCCCTGCGTCCCATGCATGTGTGTGAAACCCCCCCCCCCACTCCCCCAGCTTTTGGCATGGGATGGCAAAAAGATTACTGATGGGCCCGGTAGACATGTTTTTCGCCCTCCCCAGGCACCAGAAGCTTTCTTGGAGCCTGGGGAGGGCGAAAACAGCCTCTCCCACCCCCCTGGAGGCCAGAAACGGCCTGTTTCCTGACTTTCGGTGGGCCCGGAAGGCCCGAAAATCAGCTGGCCAGCACGCACGTGCGTGCTGGAGCTGAACTAGGACAACACTCACATGCCCACAGATATGGCTCTGCATGCCACCTGTGGCACACGTGCCATAGGTTCACCATCACGGCCCTATACCATTCCACACAAGTGGCTGTTCTCTTCTTGAAAGCCTCCAGTGTTGGAGCAGTCACAACTTCTGGAGGCAAGCTTTCCCACTGGTTAATTGTTCTCCCTGTCAAGAAACTTCTCCTTACTTCTAGGTTGGATCTCTTTTCGATTGGATTGTCTTGTCTTCAGGTGCTTTGGAGAATAGGTTGATCCCCTCTTCTTTGTAGCAGCCCCTTGGATATTGGAAGACTGCTATTATATCACCTCTAGTCCTTCTTTTCATTAAAAGAGACATACCCAATTTCTGCAACCATCATGTATGTTTTAGCCTCCAGGCCCAGAATAATAATAATAATAATAACAACAACAACAACAAACAACAACAACAACAATAATAATGGTGATGCACGGATTGAAGATAAGCAGCAAGAAAAAATCACAAAGTACCGGGACTTGCAAATCCAAGTTGAGCGACTATGGAAAAAGAAATCGTGTGTTGTTCCGATTGTAATTGGAGCCCTTGGAGCAATACCCAAAGGGCTACCCCGCTATTTAGAAATTCTAAATTTACCGGACTTGAACATTTTGACTCTACAAAAAACTACCTTACTCGGAACAGCTTACATCCTTGACGATATCTTAACAGTTCCTAGGTCCTTGGTTAGGACTCGAGCTGCTGAGCTATTAACCAGCCTCAAAGACTGTGAATCTCACTACAGATTAAATAATAATAATAATAATAATAATAATGATAATAATAATGATAATAATTTTATTTCTATACCACCCCTCTCCTGAAGGCCTCGGGGCAGTCCACAGGCCTAATTAAAAGCACAAGACAAACAGCAATTTAAAAATTAAAAATATTAAATAATTTGGCTCAATATAAAACCCCAAATTTAAAAACCAATTTAAAAATCTTCACATAGATAGCCCGGCCTGGCGGAACAAAAAGGTTTTGAGGGCACAACAGAATACACGGAGGTCAGTGATTTTACATAATCATCTTTGCTGCTCTTCTCTGTATTCTTTCCAAAGTCTCAACATGTTTTTTTTTTATAATGGGGTGACCAAAACTGTAATGCCTATTCCAGGTGTGGTCTTATTAAGGCCTTGTAAAGTGGTACTGTAGTACTTCACGTGATCTTGAGTCTATCCCTCCGTTAATGCAACATAGAACTGCATTACGGTGCAATATGCAAAAAAGTCACAAAGTAGGGTAAATTAATTTTTTAATTTGTCCAGTCACCCTTGCTTTAAAGTTTTATTCAGTGCGTGCCTCCATTTCCAAATTTATTAATAACATTTGCAATAGGTGATACCTGGATAAACTAAGTAGTAAAATAATTCAAATTAGGTCTCCTGCGTGAGAGGGGGAGGGGTTGGACTTGATGACCTCCAAGGTCCCTTCCAACTGTTATTATTACTACAGTTTGCTGTCAATGTCATTATGCAAATTGTGCTATTTCACATAACCTTTCTCACCTTTATTCTACAATAGTATTTAAAGCAACTATGGCTTCCTTTCTTTATCCCCTCCAACCGATAAATCTTATTCAGTCATCCTTTTGCAATTTCAGCCACAAAAGGATTAGAAACGTTGTTGACAATGAAACTCTGTAATTTAGCTAATGAAATGTGAAAGGCTGGAGGAACAGAACTATGCACCCAATCTCTGTTGTATGCATTGGGCAGTTTTGTGCATTCACCTAATCTAAATGGACCTGTCCAGAGTTGGGAGGGTGAGCTAATAGCTGTTCTTTGTACTGTGTGATTGTGAGGTTGGTAAGGTTAGCAGCCACCCTTATTTTTTTCTCCCTCTCAAGTATTTGTCCAACCGAAGTGACTATTCACACTCAAGACAGTGATGAAAAAGTAACTTTGCAAACAGTCCTCATGTTTATGACCTTTGCAGATCTATAAAGCAAAAGAAAGCTGCATTATGATTATAAGGTCCTTGACTTATAATCATTTGTTTAGTGACTATTCAGCACTGACTGAATCACCATTTTTCACACTTATTATCATTGCAGCATTCTCATGGTCACATGATCAAAATTTGGATGCTTGGCAACTGGTTCATATTTATGACGGTTGCAAGGCCCTGGGGTCATGTGATCAATTTTTGCAAACTTCTGACAAGCAAAGTCAATGGGGAAGCGAGATCCACTTAATGACCTTAAGTATTACTAACTTAAGTATTATTAACTTAATCTCTACAGTGATTCAGTTAACAACTGTGGCAAAAAAAGTTGTAAAATGTGGCAAATCTCATTTACAACTGTCTTGCTTAACAACAGAAATTTTGGGTTCAGTTGTGGTTGCAATTGGTTAAGCAACCAATTTGCTTAACAACTGAGGGGCCAGTAGCCTCCCACCGGCCAGTTCGCTCCCACAGAGAGGGACTTCTCAGGGTGCCGTCGGCTAAATTATGTCAGCTTGTGACACCCAGGGGGAGAGCCTTCTCTGTGGGAACTCCAACCCTGTGGAATGAACTGCCCCTGGAAATACACAAGATCTCCAACCTCCGTGTGTTCCGCTGTGCTCTCAAGACCCTACTGTTCCGCCAGGCCAGGCTATCTGTGTAAATGATTTTAAATTGGGTGTTTTAAATTTTTGGGTTTTAATTCGAACCAAAATTGTCTAATACTTTTAATTATTTTTAATTTTGGTGTTTGTATATTTTGTGTTTTTAATTGGCTGTGCACCACCCTGAGTCCTTTGGGAGAGGGGCGGTATAGAAATAAATAAATAAATAAATAAATAAATAAATAAATAAATAAATAAATAAATAAATAAATAAATAAATAAATAAATAAATAAATAAATAAATAAATAAATAAATAAATGCATTTGACTGGTAATAGAACGGATGTGGGATCAGTTGTTCACTTCTCTACAATGGGCTGAAAGAGTTCATCCTTCACAATAAAACAAAATCCATTTTTGGTTACCAAAATGTAAAAAAAGATGTTGAGACTCTAGAAAAAGTGCAGAGAAGAGCAACAAAGATGATTAGGGAATTGGAGGCTGAAACATATGAAGAATGGTTGCAGGAATTTCAGTATGTCTAGTTTAATGAAAAGAAGGACTAGGGGAGACATGATAGCAGTGTTCCAATATCTCAGGGGCTGCCACAAAGAAGAGGCTATTCTCTAAAGCACCCGAGGGCAGGAAAAGAAGCAACGGATGGAAACTAATCAAGGAGAGAAGCAACCTAGAACTAAGGAAGAATTTCCTATCAGTGAAAACAATTAATCATTAGAATGGCTTCCTTCCAGAAGTTCTGGGTGCTCTGAGGTTTTTAAGAAGAGATTGCACAACATTTGTCTGAAATTGTATAGGTTTCCTGCAGGAGCAAGGGGTTGGACTAGAAGACCTCCAAGGTCCCTTCCAATGCTTTTATTCTCTTATTCTGTTAAAACGCAGTAAACCAATTCTTTCAGTCAGTGTAAGGACCCTCCTGTGCAATGCGTAGCTTAATCTTTAATTATCTTTGTGGTAGAGCAAGAATTTCACCTCCTGGTTTAGTGCACGCTTGCAAGCAAATAATTAATAATCTTGGATTCCAGAATAGGTGCAGTAATGTGCTAAATTGGAAACTAGACTTATGGGGGAAGGCATAGAGAGCTTCCAAAAGATAGATCTGAAAATGAAAAAGTGGGTTGTGTAGATTAGCTATAAAAGACACTTTCAGTTTAAACTTGACTTTTAGGGACAGCACCCATGCAGTATTTTGGGCAGTGTTTTAGAGATGGATTACTATTGCAGCCGTTTTCAGGGATGCCTTTTCAATTTCCCTGTCAATAAACAGCCCTGGAATGTCCAGCAGGCCCCATCAAAGAACAGATCAAAGCTGAATATGTTTAATTTCTGACATCAGTTTAAATCTACTTGGTGCTCGCCTGCTGAAACAGAATCAGTAATGGATTGTTCTAGATGTTCTTCATTGGTCCACCAGATTTATAAAACAACAGGATAAAAGAGTTGCAAGTGACCTTGGAGGTCTTCTATTCCATCCCCCCCCTCAAACAGGAGACCTTATAGCATTCTGGATAAATGGCTGGACTTCTTAAAAGTCTCTTCTTAAAAACCTCCAGTGATGGAGCAATCACAGCTTCTGGAGGGAAGCGATTTCACTGATTAATTGTTCACACTGTCAAGAAATTTCTCCTTAGTTCTAGGTTGCTTCTCTCCTTGATTAGTTTCCATCAGTTTCTTCTTGGCAGCCTTCAAGTGCTTTGGAGAATAGATTGACCCCCTCCTCTCTGTGGCAGCCCCTGAGATATTGGAAGACTGCTGTCATATCATTCCTAGTCCTTCTCTTGGGAGAAGGACTAGGAATGATAGTCCTTCTCCCAAAGGACTAGGAATGATAGTCCTTCTCCCAAGTCCAGTAGTGGATATTCCAGTATGGAATGTCTAGTCATTCCATACTGGGAATGACTAGACATTCCCAGTACCTGCATATGTTTTAGCCTCCAGTCCCCTAATCATCTTTGTTACTCCTCTGCACTCTTTCCAGAGTCTCAACGTCTTTTTTATATCATGGTGACCAAAACTCAATGCAATATTGAGACAGCAGGTGTGCTGTCACCAGTGTAATATAAAATGGCACTAATACTTCACTTGATCCTGATACTATCCCTCTGTTGATACAGCCCAGTTAACCAGTTATAATCAGTTTAACTGAGCCTGGATAGCTCAGCAGACTAATGCATTGTAATTAACTCCAGCTGCCTGCAATTACTGTAAGTTTGAGTCTCACCAGGCTCAAGGTTGACTCAGCCTTCCATCCTTTCTAAGGTAGGTAAATTGAGGATCCAGTTTGTGGGGGCAATAAGCTGATTTTGTATAAATATACAAAAGTATGAAGGCTATTGCTTAACGCATTGTAAGCTGCCCTGAGTCTCCAGAGAAGGGCGGTAAGTAAGTAAGTAAATAAATAAATAAGTAAATAAATAAATAAGTAAATAAGTAAGTAAGTAAGTAAATGAATGAATGAATGAATGAATGAATGAATGAATGAATGAATGAATGAATGAATGAATGAATGAATGAATGAATGCCAGGCTACCACCAATTTCATACCTATGCATTTGATTTTTCTTGCCAAATCTTTTAACCAGTAAGACTTTCTATAAATTCTTTTTTAAGGCTGTAGTCTTACAGTATACATAACTACACAAGAGGAGGGCCCCACTTAAACCTGTGATAATAATAGGTTCTGAATGAATATGCATAGTATTACACTGCACCAAACAGGAGATTGTATCCAGTCCATAGCATCTTTTCTCTTCTCTTTTTTTTGGTCTATGCAATACTATGTTTACCAATAGAAGGGAATTATTTGCAGCTCAGTGTTGAACTGTGGAGTCGTTAGTGCTTTCTGACCCTGGTTGTTTTCTTGCAATATTTCATTATCCACCTGTTCAGTGATGATCTGCAAGAAAACAACCAAGCTTAGAGAGCAGAGCACCAACGTTTCCGCAACACATTCTTTTATTGTTCTGCATTTTTCCAATGTCTTCTTTCCTTGACCAGTAAATCCATTGCTTTCATCAGACTTTAGAAATTTAATTAAAATTTTATTTTTTGTATTGTTTTTCCATGGCAGGCTGACATTTAAGTAATTAAGGGAAATTCTGAATTGTTAAAAATAAACATCATGAAAGAATTTGCAGATTTTTCACACATAGAAGGGCACAAACACGCTTGTGCTCATGCAGTTTTATTATGACTGCTTTGTATTGCCTTTAAAAATATAATAAGCCTGCCTCTATATGATTCTACTTTGCTAATTGCAGGAATTGAGTATGTCTAATCTAATGAAAAGAAGGACTAGATCTGAACATGACAGCAGTGTTAAAATATTTGAAGGGCTGCCACAAAAAAAGAGGAAGGCAAGCTATTCTCCAAAGCATTTGGAGCCAGGGCAAGAAGCAATGGGTGGAAACTAATCAAAGAGGAAAGCAATCTAGAACTAAGAAAAAAATTCCTAAAGTGAGAACAATTAACCAGTGGAACAGCTTGCCTCCAGAAGTTGTGGCTGGTTCATTACTGAAGATTTTTAAGAAGAAACTGGACAGTGATTTATCCTGAATGGCTAATCTTTTTGCGGTCACATGCCAAAAGCGGGGGGAGCGTGGGGGAGTCACACCCAGGCGTGCCCACGCCCATAATTCAATGCCCCTTGCCCCACCATGCATGCATGCGCAACCCCACCCCATGTTCCCCCCGCTTTTGGCATGCAATGGCCCAGTGGGCCCAGTGGGCCCATTTCCCCCCTCCCTAGACTCCAGACGCTTTTTTAGAGTCTGGGGAGGGCAAAATGGCCTTCCCCAACCCCCCTGAAGGCCCTCTGGAGGCCAGAAATGGCCCATTTCCTGAAAGGCCCGAAAATCAGCTGGCTGGTGCGCGCACGCACTCTGGAGCTGAGCTAGGGCAACACTCACGTGCCCACAGATATGGCTCCATGTGCCACCTGTAGCACGCGTGCCAGGTTTGCCATCACAGGTATAGAGTTTCCTGCCTGAGCAGAGAGTTGGACTAGAATAATGGTCCTCAAACTTTTGGGCACTAGGGACTGGTTCTGTGGAGAAAGTTTTTCCGTGGAGACCGGTGTGTGTGTGTGTGTGTGTTGTTTTGCACGCTGCTTGCATCCCAGAGATGGGGCTTTGCCTGTTTGTTTGGCCAGGTTGCTGCAGACCGGTGCTGGTCCATGGGCCATGGGTTGGGGACCCCAGGAGTAGAAGATCCCCAGGTCCCTTCCAAGTTTGTTATTCTGTTATTCTGCTAATATTTATTGGGATATATTGGAGTCAGGCTCTCCAGAGCTAATATACCTTTATCACACTTTTCTTTGAAAGTTCCTTTTATACATTTATGATGAACTGACTAATTGGGTCAAATGAACACGAGAGAGCGACCACCTGCTGTCAGGGGAATACTGGCATTTCTTTAGCAGATAAATTTAACTTCCGATAAATTTTCATGTAGGCAGACCTTGGGATTTTTATTTGTATTTTAAGCTTCATTCTTCCCCAACTGCTGTGGGTTAATGCAGTTTTATGTACTAGAAGAAAAATATAGATATGTAAGAGGTTTCTTTAAATGAAGTCAGGCCCTGAGTCCACTTAATTTAAGACTGTCTTCCACCTTGACAGCTGCTTTTCAAGATTTCAAATCACAGTCTCTCTGCACTTTATTTGGAAATGGGAGGGGGTGTAATCTGGGAAATTCTGCATGCATCACACATCCCCTTCCACTGAGCTTCAGCCCTTCTCTTGGAAGTTGTGAATGCTCCAACACTGGAAGTTGCAACTGGGATGGTATATAGGGTTTCCTGCCTGAGCAGGGGGTTGGACTAGAAGACCTCCAAGGTCCCCTCCACCTCTGTTATTCTCTTACTTTTGGGAAAAGGATTTATTAAAGGATCCACCCAACAATCAAGAAAATGTTACACCTTTACAGATTAGAACCCAGAAGATAACCTGAGCAGGAAACTCTTGTGGAAGGTGCCATAGGAAGAATATCGTCTTCAACTTACAAACTCTTAGGGAAGCTCAAAGTTACAACAGCACTGAAAAAATTAATCTACTATCAGTTTTCACACTTATGATGATTGCAGGACCCCAGTGGTCTTGTGATCAAAATTCAAATTCTGGGCAACTGGCAGATATTTATGATAATTACACCGTTCAACGGTCATATGATCACCATTTGTAACCTTCCCAGTCAGTTCCAACAAGCTAAGTCAATGGTAGAAACTGGATTTGCTTAACGAATGCATGATTCACCTAACCACTAAAGTGATTCTCTTTACTATTGTGGCAAAAAAGGTGGTAACATGGGGGAAACTCACTTAACAGCTACCCTACAAGAAATTTTGGGACTAGTTGTGGTCATAAGTCAAGGCTATCAGTAAATGTAGTCTGTAGTGAAGATCTAGAGAAAAATTTGCATCTTTTGAATCTCTGCATGTTGAGAACTGTGCTTGACAGTGTAGCATGGAGAGCATTTGCCTATAACGTCGCCAAGAATCAGATACAACAAATCAGGGGTGAAATCCAGCAGGTTCTTACAGATTCTGGAGGACCGGTAGTGGAAATTTTGAGCAGTTCTGAGAACCAGCAAATACCACTTCTGGCTGGCCCCAGAGTGGGGTGGGAATGGAGATTTTGCAGTATCCTTCCCCTGCCATGCCCACCGAGTCACACCACACCCAAGCCACGCCCACAGAACCAGTAGTAAAAAAAATTGGATTTCCCCACTGCAAGAAATGTTCAAAGCATAACAGGTTACAAAACATCCTCCCTTTTGTTTGATTTTTAAAAAAAGATTTATAAGGCTGCCCAACTGCTAAAAAGAGACTGGTTTAGTTCTGCAGACTAAAGCACCGTAATTAACATCCAGCTGTCTGCAATTACACCAGTTCGAATCTCCCCAGGCTCAAGGTTGACTCAGCCTTCCATCCTTTCTAAGGTAGGTAAATTGAGGACCCAGATTGTGGGGGCAATAAGCTGACTTTGTATAAATATACAAAAGTATGAAGGCTATTGCTTAACGCATTGTAAGCTGCCCTAGGTCTTCGGAGAAGGGCTGCATATAAATCAAGTTAAAAAAACAACAACCTTGAGTGGTCTGGTGGCCTAGAGGTGGCGCTCTTGCTTCAGGAGGCTGTGAGTTGATCTTAGGTAGTGATAGATATTTTTCTTTCTGGGCACAAAGAGAAAATAACTACTGTGAACTCTGCATGAGTGTCAGGAAGGGCATCCATCCAGTAAATGCTCAGCTCCATTCAGTCACCCCAACTCCACCCCAATGCACAGGACTACAGGATCATTAAAAGAAAGAAAAAAAAAGGCTGCCCAACTCAAACAATGTAACTCTGGCTAGGTACAGTATAGAATAAAAAACCCACAATAACTAAAAAGAAAAATAGCACATATCATAACATCGGATATATACAATATATAAATGCAAAATATAAAATATATCCCATTATCTCTAGCCTCTGGGAATAGGTTCTACTTTCCCAATTTTTTTTCTGTGTTTTTTTTTTCTTGCTTATATTTGTGACTTTCAAAGTCCTAAACTATAGCAACCGACTGCAGTATGCTTATATTTTTAAGAAGTCTCTATGGACTCTATTTCGTGAAAAGAAGCAGTTATGGAAATAAAAAGAATTCTAGAAACTTTGTTCTTTGTATCAGGCCAATTTTGTATTTATTATTATGTTCCCTTATTCTTAGTACCACTCTTTCAGTATTTTTTTTTTTAAAAAATCAAACAAGACAAATCATTGTCAGCTATCAAAAGATGAGCTCCTTGCTATCTTGACTGTGTTTTGGCATTACATTGATGCGTCACATTGCCCGGTGCAGTGACTGAGTGAGTAATAAGTTATCTGTTTTGACTGTTATGAATAGATGTCCCAAAGATGCTTTTCCGAAAGGCAACTGGACTTTCTTGGGGGGTTTTCTTTGAAAATGCTTCACTTCTCTTCCAAGAAGCTTCATCACTTCTACCTGACTAATGGGGAATGGAAGGTTTTATATTCCTTGCAGTCCTCTAGTCCAGCTTTCTCCAACCTTTGCAGCTTGGTGGCCCAGTGGGGAAGAGGAAGGGAACTGGGCCGCGTGAGCAGCAGGCTGATGCGCATATGCACGCATGCAGCTCAACTTGTGCAAGTCAGCAAGAACACGCATGCATGTATCACTCGATTTGCACAAGCCAAATTATGTGTGTGTGAATGTGTGCAAGCCCGCTGCTTGTACAACTCAAGCTTCATGTGTGCCGCCCCACTGCTCATGCCACCCAGTTATGAATAGGCCATGGACCGATAGTGGGCCATGGCTCGGGGATTGGGGACCCCTGCTCTAGTCATTAGCACTCTGAGGGTGGGTGATTAGTTCTCTGAGGAGTCACTGAGGCCACTGGGGGTTTTATATCTGTACACTAAGATTTACCTAAGTAAGAGTCCTAGGAAGGTTCTATACCCATTTGACCCTCAGAGTGCTAATGACCCAGGTGATTTCAAAGAATATACAGGTAGTCCTCAACTTACAACCACAATTGACCCCAAAGTTTCTGTTGCTAAGTGAGACATTTGTTAAGTGAATTTTGCCCCATTTTACGACCTTTCTCGCCACAGCTGCGAAATGAACCACTGCAATGGTCAAGTTTGTAGCATAGTTGTTAAGTGAATCTGGCCTCCCCATTGATTTTGCTTGTCAGGAGGTCGCAAAAGGGAATCAAGTGACTGCAACCATCATAAACACGAGTCAGTTGCCAAGCATCTGAATTTGGATCATGTGACCAAGAAAGAATGCTGCAATGGTTGTAAGTGTGAAAACTATTGTATGTCACTTTTTTCCAGTGTCGCTGTAACTTTGATCAGCCACTAAAGGAACTGTCATAAGTCAAGGATTATCTGTAAATCCGTTTATTCCCTACCAGTCAGTTGGAATTGAAGAACTTCTTGGATGTTCTGCCCCAGCTATGGACCCCAAAGAACACAGCACACACAAACTCTACACAAAGCTTATTTTACTCAAATAACTTAGTCTTTATCAACCAAAGGCTGTTAATAAACTGTCTTAACAGCCTAAGATAAGGCAATCACAGTCTTACTGGAGTTGGCAGAAAGCCCAGAAACAATTTTGTAGAGAACCCAGACACGAAGGAGATTGGATTAAAGTTGTTCCCTACAGCTTGCTGCAAGCGGCATTCCTCCTTAAATAGGCTAAGGGAGTGGCCAATTAGCCCCAAGCCTTACTCTTGAGGAGACCTCCTCCTGAGGAGTCACTCCTGCCTTTTGACAGCTCTGCGCACCCATGCATCGAGAAGAGGCTCCTCCTCTTCGTCCTCTTCACTTAAAGGAGCTTCTGGAGGTTCTGGAGGTCCTGGCTGAATCCTTTCCTCTGCACCACATCTTCTCCAGCCTCCTTTCTGTCCAATTCAAGCACCAGCTGTACAGGAGCATCACACTAGCATCCTCGTTGTCAGAATCAGCTACAATCTGTACAGGCCGCTGACGGGCCACAACATTGGATGAGAAACGAAACATTTTCAAAGAAAAAAACAAAGAAAATCCAGTTATTTTTGGAAAAGCACCTTTGGGAGAAACATGACCTGGATGACTGAGAATCTCCATAGACATATGAATAGATACTCTTTGGAGTGATCTGTGTGCAACTTACCCTTTCAGGGCTTTCAGCGGAAACATTGACTAATATTGTAATCAAATTCATCCTTCTTCCCCACATTGTCCTTTTTTAGCTTCAACTTTTTCAAACTTTATGAACTTCTCAAGGAACGTAAGTCTCCACATGACATGTCCAAAATATTATAGTTGATTAATAGACCATTAATCCTTAGTTGTCATGGAGAAAATTTATTTATGTAAACATTAAGAATACACGTAGTCCTTCACTTATGACCTTTATAGTGTACAGGAGCTCCGTGATGTACAAGAAGTCATTTAGCAACCATTCAAAGTTACGAGGGAGTACAATTAGTCGTTGACTTACGACCACAACTAGCCCAATATTTTTGTTGCTAAGTAAGACAGTTGTTAAGAGAATTTTGCCCCATTTTACAACCTTTTTCACCACAGTTGTTAAATGAATCACTGCAGTTGTTAAGTTAGTAACACAACTGTTAAGCGAATCTGGCTTCCCCGTTGACTTTGCTTATTTGAAGTTCGCAAAAGTGGAGCACTGCAACCATCATAAACATCAATCAGTTTTGCAAGCATCTGAATTTTGACCACATGACCATGAGGATGCTGCGATGGTCGTAAGTGTGAAACAGGATCATAAGTCACCTTTTTCAGTGCCATTGTAACACTGAACAGTCACTAAATGAAGTGTTGTAAGTTGAGGCTTACCTGTAGACACCGACTTGATAGCAGCTAATCTTTTCAGTAAATATTCTAAGTTGATTTCCTCTATGATCCTTCTGTTGGCTTTCATAGCTGTGCGTGATATTTTTAGGTTTCTCCAAAGTTCATACATGTCTTACTTAAGTGCCCCTTCTATATCTGAAACAATAATACTGTTATTAATATCAGTCTGGTCGCTCTGTGATCTAAAAGCTCTCGACCTAATTTCATTCAGCTTCAGAGAAACTGAAAACATTTTAGCCTTTAACATTTTATACACTAAGGTTTCTGCAGGCTTTTTCAGGATCATTATACTAACGCCTGTGGTCTGCAAAGCCCTAGAACGCAAAAGCCTCAAAACAAATCATCATAAAAAGGTATGGAAAGAGAAGGAATGATCACAGATATTGTTGATTTGATAGTATATATTTGAATAAATGGTCTGACTGCAGCCTGTACGTGAATTTCAGAATAACAGAAGAACACAGCTGGCATTTCAGTAAACACACCCAACTCCTGCAATCATTTTTCATATGTTTTATAAAGCCTCCAGCCCCCTAATCATCTTTGTTGCTCTTTTCTGTACTCTTTCCAGGGTCTTGACATCTTTTTTATAATATGTTGACCAAACCCCGATGCAGTATTCTAAGTGTGGTCTTATCAAAGTTTTGTAAAGTGGTATTAACACGTTGCATCATCTTGATTCTTTCCTTCTCTTAAAGCATCCTAGGATTGCATTGGCTTTTTTGGCAGCTGCAGCACACGGCTGGCTCAGGGATTGCCTCCTAGGACAAGATCCCTCTCACAGTTATTGCTGTTGAGCCTAATCTGTACCTGTACATTTGGTTTTTCTTGCCTAAGTGTAAAAATCTACTTTTCTCTATATTGAATTTCGTTTTGTTAGACAGGGCCCAGTATTCAAATCAGTCAAGATCCTTCTGGATCTTGAGCCTATGAGTGTTGGCTATTTATGCCAGTGTAGTGTAGTCTGCAAATTTGATGAGTTCCCCTTCTATTCCCTCATCCAAATCATTGATGAAAATGTTAAAGAAAATGTTAAATTCAAAACCTTGGGGACCCCCACTGCTTACTTCCCTCTGTATAGAGGGAGTTCCATTAAAGATTGACAAGCCACATTGAGAGTGGCTTGTCAGCCACCTGCAAATCCATCTGGTGGTGATGCTGTCTTTCCCACATTTTTTAGCTTGCTAAGAAGTAGGGTACCCCATTTGTTAACCAGAAGAAAAAAAAATTCCTGCTCAGAAATAACCATTTTACAGGATTTCTGCCCTTAAAAGAAAATAGACTATTTTTCAGAAGTTTGTGTGTGTGTGATTTAAACTGTTTGAAATCGCAGTCACAAAATAACACAAAATAAAATTTATCTCCTAAATCTGGCAATCTTTTCTTCACATTAACCTTTCAGATCCAGGGGGCATTTTCCACATCAGTTCATCAGCCGTTCGGAATCCTTAAATTTTGACTTAGAAAATAATACCTGCATAAATGACCTCTTGATTTTCTTCCCTTTACCTTTAGGCTAGGAATTTAGGCAAAACATTTTAGTCATTTTCTCTGATGATAGTGTTGTGCGCAGTAGTAATTTTGCTATTGCCTCCTTTTCTCCTCTTCTACTTCATAAGTAGTAACTTCACCTCTCCTAATAGCAGGGTGGATCCTGTTCACATAATTCTGTTTTATTTAATTATCATTCTGTAATTGCAATTGCATTAGCACTTAGACTTACATGCCGCTTCACAACGCTTGACAGCCCTCTCTAAGCCATTTACAGAATCAGCCTATTGTGCCCAACAATCTGGGTCCTCATTTGATCCACCTCGGAAGGATGGAAGGCTGAGTCAACCTTGAGCTGGTCAGGATTGAACTGCTGGCCATGGGCAGAGTTAGCCTGCATTCTAACCACTGCACCACTACAGATTTCTTCGGTTTTTCTTTTTTCCAGTCTAGGCAGTCCTCGACGTATGCCCCCAATTGACCCTAAAATTTTAAGTGAGTGTTGTCCCATTTTATTAACTTTCTTATCTCAGTTGCTAAGTGAATCATTGCAGTTGATAAGTTAGTAACCTGGTTGTTAAGTGAATCTGGCTTCCCCATTGACTTTGCTTGTTCAGAAGGTCACAACACTGCAGCCATTATAAATCCAAGTCAGTTGCCAAGCATCTGGATTTTGATGACATGATTGCGGATATGCTGCAAAGGTCATAACTGAAAATGGCCAAAAGTCATTTTTTTCAGTACCATTGTAATTTTGGTCACTAAATAAGCTGTTGTAAGTTGAGAATTACCTGTAAAGGTTACCTGCCTTATCTACTTTTCTTTGAAAAAAGCTTCTAGAAGAAATGAAGAGTTGATCAGGATATAGCTTAAAAAAATACTGACCAAAAGTCAATACCTGCTTGCTTGTAATTTTGGTAAAATTATTTTCCACACTTTCTAGATGACATTTTGTTCGTATCTTCTGTAGCAGAGCATTGATCTCTGTTGACTTTGAAACACCTTGCTCACATGAAACCAAACCTTGCTCCACTCTTCAAAGATCTTCCTTAATTTTCCAGTACGTGTCATTTTGTCAGCCCCAGTATTAATTGAAGAACAGGCTTGTTTTTACACACACACACCCTTCTGCTTAGAATCTTTAATTCCTTCTAGTGTCCATTTTCCAAAATCATATCTTTGTTATGATAGCCAAGTAACCAAAAACAAGTCTGTTTCCCATGAGATGCTATTTATTTTTTACAGCCAATTGCAAAATCTTATAGTAAAGTCAATATTTCAAGTTTACCTGGATCCTTAATCCATTTACAACTTACTTAGATCAAAATCTTGTTCAGCTTTTTTCCTGTTTATTTCAAGTTCTTTAATATCTGAAACTTATAATTAATTTTTTTCTTCGTTCAGAGTTGAAGACAAATTTAGCTGATGACTTTTCAAACCTATTGTTCTGAAGATCTATAATAGCTTTAAGATCGTTAATAAGCAATTTCTGAAGTGATTAGAGTGCAGCTTGCAGAAGTATTATCCTTTAAAAAGCTCCACCACAGTTATAGGTAAGATAGAGGATCCTGCTGTACCCTCAAAACCATGGAAAATTGCTGTTCTGTGGTCCTCCACCTCCGGAGTACATATCTGGAGCCTATGTGGACAATTTTCCATTCTCTTCTTATCTAAAGTGAATCTACACAGCAGTTGTTTATTTATTTATTTATTTAGGAGATTTATATTGCCACCTATTTGCACATGGCGACTCAAGGCGGCTTACAAAAATATAAAAACAATAAAACTAATAAAATAATCATATTTAATAAAATAACCCACGCCCACCCACCACACTACAGTGGCAACATACGAGCCATTCAATGGACTCCATCCCGCTCCGCATTCCCCAGGCCCACTGGCAGAACCAGGTCTTCAGCGCCTTCTGGAAGAGTGTTAGAGTAGGAAGGGACCTTAGTGGTCTTCTACTCCGACTCCCTGCTTGAGTAGAAGACCCTATACCATCTCAGAAAAAATGGTTGTCCAATCTATTTTCTTTAAAAACCCAGTGATGGAGCACCCACAACTTCTGAAGGCCATTCCACTGAAATTTCTCCTTAGTTCTAGGTTGTTCTCTCCTCGATGGGTTTCCATCCATTGCTTCTTGTCCTTCCTTTGGATGCTTTGGAGAAGAATAGGTTGAACTCCCTCTTCTTTGTGGCAGCCTCTTACTTTAATTTCATTTCTGGTTTTGGGATAAGAATAATTTGCATACAATTTTATTGCAAAGGTAGTCCTTGAGTTATGACCGTAATGGAACCAGGTTATTATAGTCGTAAATCATGGCGGTCATAACATGGGTCAGTCATGTGATTGACTTGATTTTATTCCTTTTTTTTGTGGCAGTCATTTGGCAAATACTGTGTTCATTGAGTGAATCGATGAAAATTGGAAGTAAAGGCCAGTTTTGGCAAAAAACATTGCCCAAAGTTCAGTCATGTGACTCTGAAGAGGGTTGACCATAATAACTTTGAATCTGGGTCATAAATAGCCTCCCCTCCCACCATACAGGTAGTCATTGACTTACAACAGTTTTGACCATTCAAAGTTACAACAGCACTAAAAGAAAGCGAATTATGACTGCTTTTCACATGTATGACTCTTGCAACACCCTCCCCCCGTGGTCATGTGATCAAAATTCAGAGACTTAGCAAATGGCTCATATTTATGACAGTTACAGTGTCTCGGGGTCATGTGATCTCCTTTTGGGATCTTCCAACAAGCAAAGTCAATGGGGAAGACAGATTCACTACCATCTGGAACGAGCTCCCCCCCCCCTGAGATAAGGAGCTTACATGACCTGGGTACTTTTCGCCGCGCCTTGAAAACATTTTTATTTGAACAAGCTGGGCTGGCTTAACCTCCTTTATTTTGGAGATTATTTTAAATTTTTATAATTATAATTGGATTTTTAAACTGTTGAGCCAAATTATTTAATTTGTTTTAATGATTTTTTAACTTTTGTATTTATTGTATCTTATTCTGGCTGTTCACCGCCCTGAGTCCCGTCTGGGAGTAGTTGAGGAGCTCCTGTACACCATGCAGAATCCCTCTGTAAAGGAGAGGCAGTTCTAAAATGTAATAAATCAAGTAAATAAAAACTCTGCACCGGCCATCTACAAGTACATGTACATCTTCATATGAAAACTTTCTTTTCCTGGCAGGATTAAATTTAATCTTAACGGTGATCCTTAAAAGAGTGGAGCTGCCAAACAGTTTCAATGCATAACACTTCCGTGGCTCTGACAGGGGAATCATGGTTCAGAGCCTTCTTAATTATAACCCCAAAAAGGATCAGAAAAGGCCTTAATTGATAGGTAAGCATCCCCTGTTTCACTTCAGGCAGTGTGGAGAAGCACCAAGTGCTCCCAACAAACGTAAGAAAGCAAACTCTCGCATTTCAGAAACAATGGAAGCCATTTCACTTCAATCTCCAATGGTTTTGTAATGCACTGTGCAGAGAGCCCAATTACCACGAGGGAAGTAAAGTGCACACTGATTAAAACATTGTTGATGAGCAATTTTATCTAAAGGTTGCAGTTTGGACATGCACAGTGAAGACTTAGGAAGTACTTTTCTGCCTTTTGAATTCATAATGGAAGAAATTAGCATTGCCAAAGCTGACCTCTGCCAAGTTCTCCCACTTAAGCTTAATTTCTTTCTTTCTTTTTTTTCTCCTTTTTTTTAAAAAATGAAAACACTTAGAGGAATTACATGACGTATGTTTTATGGTTCACAATAGAAATTATGTGGGGCAGAAAAAGGTTTCCATGAATGTAGAGATTAGAAGTGCACTGTTTATCTCTAACCATTTAGTTATTTTAAAAGAATGAGGGGATGATTGGTTTGGGCAGATGCCCCACTTTTAATTGAAGACAGTCGACATTCGTATTCTCATTTTTCTTGTGCTATGTTTTACACGTCACACTTGGTTCTCGACTTATTTATTTTATTTATTTATTTATTTTATGAACATGATTGGGCTCAGAACTTTTGCCACCAAGCTAGGCACTCGTTTAGTGAGTCGCACTCTATTTTTACAAACTTTTTGCAATGGACATTAAAGGAATCATAGTTAAGGGAATCCAACTTCCCCTATAGACTGTTGGTCAGAAGCTGCATAGGAAGATCAAAAATGGCCATCACGTGACCATGAGATCCTGCAACCAATATAAACAATGCCAGTTGCCGAGACTCCCAAATTTTGATTCTGTGACCACTGCAACAGTTACAAGCATAAGGACTGATTGTAAGTCACTTTTTTCATCACTCGTGTAACTCTGAACAGTTGCTAAACAAATGGTTGTAAATTGAGGACTACCTGTGCATATCTTTACTCAAGGGAATCTAGTCAGGGATCCATGATAGGTTCTGTAGGGCCACATCACAAATGTGTTATGGCACTGAGCATTAATATATAACCTACCCAAATCACCAAAGCAGCTCTAGATAACTTACCATATGTTAAAGATTTTAAAGCAAGGTATGCAAAAATAATAAACCAATAACAAAGCGGCATTAAACTCTCATATTGGGGCAAAAACATGCTGTGAATATTGTGATTATATTTATTTTTATTTATTTTTATTTATTTTATTTCAATTTATATACCGCCCTTCTCCCCGGGAGGGGGACTCAGGGCGGTGAACAACCAAATTTAAAACACATATAATACAAACATTAAAAGAATTTTAAAATTGAATTAAATCGTTGGCGTTCCAGATAAAAGTCTCAACCCCATTAAAATACCCAATTTAAAACCCGAAAAATCAATAATAGTGAAAATTTTTGTTAAAACCCCATTAAAATCAATCAAGCAAGGCCGGCTTGTTGGAATAAATAGTTCTTAAGGGCCTTTCGGAAAGTGCGGAGGTCCGGGATCAAACGAATTTCAGGAGGCAGCTCGTTCCATAGGGCGGGTGCCCCCACAGAGAAGGCTCTCCCCCTGGGGGCCACCAGCCGACATTGCTTGGCTGATGGCACCCTGAGAAGGCCCTCTCTGTGTGAGCGTACTAGCCGGTGGGAGGTTATCGGTAGCAGCAGGCGGTCCCGCAGGTACCCCGGTCCCATGCCATGGAGCGCTTTAAAGGTCAAAACTAACACCTTGAAGTGCACCCGAAAGACCACCGGAAGCCAGTGCAGCTCGCACAGGAGAGGTGTCACATGGGAGCGCCCTGTTGCTCCCATAATCACTCGCGCGGCCGCATTCTGGACCAGTTGGAGCCTCCGGGTGCACCCCAAGGGGAGCCCCATGTAGAGAGCGTTACAGTAGTCCAGGCGAGACGTGACGAGTGCATGAATGACTGTGCACATGGAGTCCCGATCCAGAAAGGGGCGCATCAGGCGAACCTGATTATAATATCTCAAGATCAGAAATCACCAGTTCCAGGACCTTCTGAAAAATAATGATGTTTTTAGGGCTTTTTTAAACAATTACAGGATTGGTACCAGGTAGCTTTCTTAAATGGAGGTGCTTTTCAAAAGAGGGAAGGGGCACATCTCTGAGACCCTGTAAGATAAAATAACTGTAAATGGGGCATAGAGTATCCCAGCCCTACTAGGTCTAACATAGGTAGTTCTCAATTTACAGCCATTCATTTGGTAACCTTTGAAAGTTACAACACTGGAAAAAGTGACTTATGACCCTTTTGCCCATTTATGACCACGGCAGCATCCGCACGATCATGCAATCAAAATTTGGCTGCTTGCCAACTGGCTCGTGTATTTATGACGGTTGCAGTGACCCAGGATGATCACCTTTTCTGACTTTCTGACAAGCAAAGTCAATGGGGGAGCCAGATTCATTTAAGAACTGGGTTGCTAACTTAACAACTTCACTTAATAACTGTGGCATGAAAGGTTGTAAAATGGGGCAAAACTCACTTAATAACGGTCTTGCTTAGCCACAAAACCTTTGGACTCAGTTGTGATCGTAAGTTGAGAACTACCTGTAGAATGGACAAACCTAACTGAAGGTTTTTGTCTGGTTCCCCCCCCCCTCCCTCTGTTAATTTCCCTACTTTACTTGCTATGTTAAATTAAGGGTTTTCTGAAGTGCAGCATGCAAGATTAATTAGGAACATCAGCAGCTGTTTTATTCCAAGTCAGACCCCTGGAATTGTAACCAGGATAGTTGTGGGCATGAATCTTTTCCAGCCACACCTGCAGATTTAACCCAGCTCTTCTTGCATTCCGTGTTCTTCAGCTGAACAATGGGCCTTTCATTTGAAAACCTTTGTTCAAACTAAAACAATTCTTGATTTATGTGAACGCAGCTTCAGATATTAACAGAACCCTTATCTGCTTGCATGCACAAATGCCTTCGGTGAGGGTTATTGAGCTACTTTTTCGTAAGGAATATTAGAGGTGCAGTTTGAAAGCTTTTGGGTATCTATTCATCCCATTAATTAGAATAATGTGGCAACTGTGTGCCCCAAAGCAATAAAACGTTATGGTTCTTGACGGTGAACTTCAGATAGAACGGGAAACCCCAGAATGTATTTATTTTGCAAATTTGTATATCCAACCAAAAGTAGGTAGCTTAAAAGCAGGACAACAATAAAAAAAACCCCAAAAACAAATATAAATTACAAAAAACCTCAGAAAGGAATAAAAGCATACATAGAGAGAAGGTAAAATATAAATGCATCTTCGATTGCTGTCAGAAAGTTCTTTTCTGTTTTTTTTTTTTCTTATTTATTCACTATTCTTTGAAATGCTTCTGACTTCAGTGTCACTCCGCCTGAGTGTAGGGAGTCCTTGGCTTACACCTGCAATTGAGCTCAAGATTTCCACTGCTGAGCAAGACAATGATTAAGTGAGTTTTGTCCCATTTTACGACTTTTCTTCTCACATTTGCTAAGTGAATCACCCCAGTTGTTAAATTAGTAACACAGTTGTTATGTGAATCTGGCTTCCCCATTGACTTTGTTGTCAGAAGGTCACAAAAGGAGATCACATGACCCTGCAACCGTCATCAATATGAGACAGTTGCTAAGCATCTGAAGTTTGATTAAGTGACCAGAGAGATTCTGCAACGTTAAGTGTAAAAAATGGTCATAAGTCACTTTTTTCAGTGCTGTTGTAACTTTGAACAGTCGGTAAATGAACTGCTGTAAATCGGGGACTACCTGAACTGGCAATCTGTCAAACAAAATCAAGTATAGGTCGTCAATCTATTTGCATCATTTGATTTAGGCAGTACTTGAGGAATCTTATTCTACCCTTGTAAAACAGAGGGTTTTTGTGTTAATAGCAATGTGAAAATTAAATGGTGCTTCAATAGTGACGGATCATTTCGTACTAGCTAGTAAGATATGCCAAAGGAATCTCCACTGCTTGACAACACTAGAATAATAATGATATGTGGAGCCATGAAAGAAAGCTTTGTCATCTAGGTCGTCTTACTTATTTAGTGCTCTCTACCCAAAATCCAACTCAACATCAGTGCTGGTTTCATTTCAATCCCAAGCAAAGTCCTGTTTCTCCAAAAGTGTGTTTGTGATGTTAGAAGAAATTCTAAATAATAGAGTTGTTAGAGGTGTTCTAATCCAATCCCTGCTCAAGCAGGAAACCATAGACCAGGGGTGTCAAACTTGTGGCCCATGGCATCATATGGCTGCCCCTGGCCCTCCCCAGTTTAGCGAAGGGGGGAAACGTTCTGATACATCACATGATGTTGCTGTGACAGCGCGAGTTTGACACCCCTGCCCTAGACCTGTGATGGCGAACCTATGGCATGGGTGCCACAGGTGGCACGTGGAGCCATATCGGTGGGCATGCGAGCTCAGCTCTGACACACATGTCTGCGCCAGCCAGCTGATTTTTGGGCTTTCTGGGCCCACCAGGAGTCAGGAAACACACTGTTTCTGGCCTCCAGAGGACCTTGGGGGAGGTGGGGAAGGCTGTTTTTGCCCCCCCCCCAGCTCCTAGAAAGGCTCTGGAGCCTGGGGAAAGCAAAAAATGGACCTACTGGGTCCACCGTGCCATCATGTGCCAAAAGCGGGGGGGGGGAACTCGGGCAGGCGGGGCGCATATAATTATGGATGTGAGCACGTGTGCATGTGACTCCATCGCACTCCCCCTGCTTTTGGCACACGATGGCAAAAAGGTTAGCCATCACTGCCTGGACGATTTCAGACAAATGATTGTCCAAGCTCTTCTTAAAAGCCTCAGTGATGGCTTTTAAGAAGAGCACTCACAACTTCTGAAGGCAAACCATTCCACTGATGAATTGATCTCACTGTCAGGAAATTTTTCTTTAGTTCCAGGTTGCTTCTCTCCTTGATTAGTTTCCATCTGTTGCTTCTTGTCCTATCCTCTGGTGCTTTGGAGAATAGCTTGACTCCCTCTTCTTTGTGGCAGCCCCTGAGATATTGGAACATTGCTATCATGTCACCTCTAACCCTCCCTTTCATTAAACTAGACATACCCAATTCCTTGCAACTGTTGTTTATATGTTTTAGCCCCCAGCCCCCTAATCATCTTTATTGCTCTTCCCCGCACTCTTTCTAGAGTATCAACACGTTTTTTATATCGTGGGAACCAAAACTGGACACAGTATTCCAAGGGTGGTCTTACCAAGGCATTATAAAGTAGTATTATAAGTCATATCAAGGGTTTTTATCAAAGAACCTTGGTCATGATGTTGATGCTATCCCTTTGTTAATGCAGCGTAGGACTGCATTGGCTTTTCTGGCAGCTGCAACTCACTGCTGGCTCATATGTATGTGACTGTCTACTAGGACTCCAAGATCCCTCTTGCAGTGGCTGTTATTCAGCCAGGTGCCACCTGTTATATACCTGCATCTGAGTCATATGAGCCAGGTTTTGCAAAGACCGCGATACTATTGTTTGAAGCGGAGGTGAGGTTTATTCAACAGTACAAGATGGCCATGAATTAAAAGAAAAAAGTTGGATATATGTGCAGAGTGTTTGTTTTAGGAAAGTCATGAATGTAGCCCATCTCCTGGGAAGTGTCCTAGGTGTGCTAGGTAGAGAGGAAATGCAACTTCTTCCCCTGCAAGGTTTTGCAGAAGTTACCTTTTTGTAAGTCAAGCAGATGACCTCGTTTGATGGTTTTAGATTAGGGGAAGCCTACTGTGAGTGTGAGGGATTTTCATATCTTTTATTTATTTAATCAATTTTTATAGCCGCCTGTCTCAATCAATAACTCTGGACAGCTATATCTTCAGGGGATTTTCCTTAGTTTTAATTAAGTTGCCAATATTGGCCAATTTTCTGTAGCAAGAGGCACTTAGTCAGTTGCAGTCCAGTTATCAGAATTAGCAGGAAGGTTTAAGGGGTCCTTTGCTTTATTGTCTGGAGTTCACTGGCAGGTCAAAGATAGATCAGGTGGTGTGGATGTTGAAGGATGACAGGGAGCTTTTTCTTCCCACAATGATGATAGCAGATTATTATTTTATTTTTTTTGCACACAGTTTTTTTTTAATGGATTTTATCCTTGAGAGAGGATGAGTTAAAGTACTTTAGTAAGGAATAAAATGTATCATTTACCATGTAATTATATGAAAATGAAATCCATTTTCAAAAGCTATCATATGTGTAAAGAGACAGGAAGAAGAATATAAACAGTGGAAAGACTTTGCCTTCCGTATAGGTAGTCCTCGACGTGTGACCACAAATGGGACCAGAGTTTCCATTGCTAAGCAGGGTGGTTGTCCAATTTTACAGCCACCCAAAAGGTGCCCAGTTTTACAACCTTTTTTGCCACAGTTGTTAAGCAAATCAGTGCCGTTAAGTAAGTCATGAGGCCATTAAGCAAATCTGTCTTTGTTGGGAGTCATCTGGGAAGCCACATGATTCCCAAGATGCTGCAACCATTATAAATACAAGCAACCAAATGCTGATCACATGAATATAGGAAAACTGCACCGGTCATAAGGGTAAGGACCAGTTGCCAAGCATCTGAATTTTGATCACGTGACCATGGGGACGCTGCGACAGTGGGTAAGTGTTAAAAGCGGTCATAAGTCACTTTTTTTAGTGGTGCTGTAACTTTGGACGGTCGCTAAATGAACAGTTATAAGTCGAGGACTACCTGTATGTCCTTCTCTCCTTTACTTTCTGTGCAAGAACAATTGCATTGCCTTCTTTTACTTCCCCAACTAGAGAAAACAAGCCTACTTTGCCATCTGCTGTAGATTATAATTTAATTGTAAACTGAAGGTAGCTAGATTAAGAAAGTGCTAGTGAGCATCAATTTGCACTCCGCTACTCTGCTATTCAACCTCCAGTCCTTTAATGAACATTGGAAGAGGCAGAAGTCATTGGCCAGAATTGAGGAAACTGTAACACAATTGGTTTGATTTGCGTCTAGCAAGCTTGTGCATTCAAACTTGTAATTTGGAAATCTTTATTGTTGGCTTAATGTGCAATCTGAACTTACTATTATAACTTTATAACTGACTCAACAAATAATATCTTAGCCATCCATGTGAACCCAGGTAGTGGTATATAGGTAGTCCTTGACTTATGACCACAATTGAGCCCAACATTTCCATTGAGATATTTATTAAGTGGATTTGCCCCGTTTTATGATCCTTCTTGCCACAATTGTTAAGTGAAGCAGTGCAGTTGTCACATTAGTAGCCTAGGTGGCACTAATGGTTAGAGTGCAGTACTGCAGGCTACTTCTGCTGACTGCCGGCTGCTTGCAATTTGGCAGTTTGAATCTCATCAGGCTCAATTGACTCAGCCTTCCATCCTTCTGAGGTCTGTACAATGAGGATCCAGATTGTTGGGAGCAATAGGCTGACTTTGTAAACTACTTAGAGAGCCCTGTAAAGCATTATAAAGCTGTATATAAGTCTAAGTGCTATTGCTACTGCTAGTAACCCACTTGTTAAGTGCATCTGGCTTCCCCTTTGATTTTGCTTGTCAGAAGTTCACAAAAGGTGACCCCAGGACACTGCAACCATCATAAATATGGATCAGTTCCCAAGCATCCAAATTTTGATCACGTGACCATGGGGATACTGCAACAGTTGTAAGTGTGAAAAAATGGTCATAAGTCAGGTTTTTCAGTGATGTTGTAACTTTGAGTGGTCAGTAAATGAACTATTATAAGTCAAGGACTTCCTATATATCTGGGAACTGGTCTTGATTAAGAGAACAATATGGAATCGTGAACTGTCTTATAAGTCTATGAGGACTGCATAATGGTTCCTTAAACAGCTGAATGTTAAATCTTAGCTGAAGTGTCACACTCTGGATTGTAGCTGAAATAATGAATCTATGTTTTGGTTCCACCATTTCAGAAGTGTGACCTCATCTAACGAGACGCTATTCTTAATTTTTAAAAAATAGTTCCCTGAATATAAATACAGATAGTCCTCGACTTACAACAGTTCATTTACTTTACTTTACTTTACTTTATTTGAATTTATATACCGCCCTTCTCCTTGCGGACTCAGGGCGGTGTACAGCCAATTAAAAAACAAACATACAAAAGTTAAAATTCCATAAAATAATAATACAAGTGGCCATAGAATTAAAACTAGCTTCATATTAAAATACAACTCTAAAATGATAAAATGCTATAGGAATCAGGCTAGGCCGGCGAGCTGAAAGAGATGGGTTTTTAAAGCCCGTCGAAAGGTTGGGAGGTCAGAGATTGTTCTTAACTTTAGTAAGTGTTCAAAGTTACGATGACACTGAAAAAAGTGACTGATGTAAGTTTTTCATACTTACGACCATTGCAGCATTCCCATGGTCACATAATCAAAATTCAGATGCTTGACAACCGTCTCATATTTATGATGGTCGCAGTGTCCCTGGATCATGTGATTCCTTTTGTGTCCTTCTAACAAACAAAGTCTGTTTGTTAGAAGGACAATGAAGAAGACAGATTTACTTATTTACAGATGTTACTAACTTAACAATGGCAATTAAAAACTATGGCAAGAAAGATCATAAAGGGGGGCAAAATTCACTGAACAACTTTCTCACTTAACAGTGGAAATTTTGGGCTCAATTGTGGTCATAAATCGAGGACTACCTGCACATATTGAAGAAGGTTTCTCAGCTACGAAGCATCTCCCTGAGGTACTAGCTTTCTCTTTGCAAGGATAGTGCTGTTCAATTGCAGCTTGGGTGTTGTAGGAAAAAATAGCTCATTATCGCCTAGCTTAAGCTGCTAATTTGGAGGGAAAATCCATTGCAATCAGTAGGGCTTTCTTCTGAATAGTTTCGTTTATTGCTTATAATATAAGTTTATAAGATTGTTCATTTAAGTTCCTGTATCTTAAAGCACCGGACAAATAGCTACTCCCTTCCAACCCCATTTTCTTTTTGTATCTGCCTAATTATTTGTCTCACATCATGATTTGTATTTTTTAAATTAAGGGAAACATTGATTCAATAAATACTGTTATAATGAATACTGCCTTAGCAACAGAGCACTTGGCATCAAACGCTTACAGGCAGATTACATAAGCCTCCCACACTGGAGTTCTGTGTTATCAATAACTGCTATTTTGCAGCAAAAATAAGTAATTGTTTAGCATTCAGAGGAAAGTAATTTTAACACACACACAAAGGCACAGGAGAGAGAGAGAGCGAAATTAAAAAATAAGAATATCCTGCGTCATCCGATTTCCGAATTATGTTTATGTAGGTAGTCCCCGACTTATGACTACAACTGAGCCCAGAATTCATGTTGCTAAGTGAGAAATTTGTTTTGCCCCATTTTATGACTTTTCTTGCCACATATGAATCACTGCAGTTCTTAAGGTGGTGAGTTGTTGTTAAGTGAATCAGGCTTCCCCATTGGCTTGGTTTGTCAGAAGGTCCCAAGAGGAGATCATGTGACCTCAGGACACTGCAACCGTCATAAATATGAGTCAGTTGTCAAGCATCTGAATATAAATCACGTGACCATGGGGATGCTGCAATGGACATAGGTATGGAAAATGGTCTTAAGTCACTTTTCTCAGTGCTGTGGTAGCTTTGAATGCCCACTAAACAAATCATTGGAACTTGAGGTCTACCTGAAAATAGATCAGTAGTCTTATCTGAAAACAATTCTTCACATAGTATGCTAATGCAGAGGTGGAGAATATTCTTCCTGATTTCCCTTTTTTTGATTAGGATCAGGCCAGTGAAATAACTAAACTAGTGGTTTCTTTTATGGGGAGTCCTCGACTTGCAACAGTTCATTTAGTGACTGTTCAGTTACAACAAGCACGGAAAAAAAGTGACTTATAACTGTTTTTCATAGTTATGATCTTTGCAGCATCCCCTGGGTCACGTGATCGGAATTCAGACGCTTGGTAACTGGTTCATATTTATGACGGTCACAATGTCCAAGAGTCACGTGATCATCTTTTGCGAACTTCTGACAGGCAACTCGATGGGAAAGCCAGATTCGCTTAACAACCATGTTCCTAACCTAACAACTGCAGTGATTCATCTAACAACTGTGGCAAGTAATGTCATAAAATGGGGCAAAAACTCACTTTAAAAATGTCTCATTTAAGGACAGAAATTTGGGGCTCAATTGTAGCTGTAGGTCGAGCACTACCTGTGTTTTCTGATGAAACATGGAAAAGTAAGATGCAGACATGCAAAGTGGCATGCATTTGTATTTAAGCTGGCATGATTAAGGTTCTGCTCCATCATTTCAAATGGAGAAAATGCTAATTTATTTATTAGTTATCTTGTCTTTCTGCAAGAGGGCGAAGCAGTGTGTGTGAGACATTCCCTCCTCCTATTTTTCCCCTTTGAATTACAGTAGGTTGTACCAAGGGAGGAGGCCTCAACAAGCAATGAACTAACCTTAGCCAATCTTGAAAAGCTAAATAGAGACTAGAGAAGACGTTATAAGTAGTCCTTGACTTATAGCTACAATTGAGCCTAATTTTTTAATTGCTAAATGAGACAGTTGTTAGGTTAATTTTGCCCCATTTTATGGCCTTTCTTACCACATGTACCATGACTGTTAAATGAATATTGCTTCCTTACTGACTTTGCTTGTCAAAACACCCCAAAATATGATCATGGAACCCCGGGACACGGCAAACATCATAAATATGAGTCAACCAAGCATCTGAATTTTGATCACATGACCATGGGGATGGTACAATGGTTGTAAGTGTGAAAAATGGTCATAAGACACAGTCATTAAATGAACTGTTGTAAGTCGAAGACATTAATATTATGTTGTAAATCAAGGACTACCTGTAGTGTATAAAATATCCAGATGTTGAATTCAGCTCAAGGGAGACTTCAACCGTACTTCAGATTAATTATTTCAATTTCCATGGGCCGAAGTTTTGCAAATTTCTTTCCTATTTTCCATGACCTCCACTTTCCATGCAAGGATATTCTTCATTTTGTAGAAATTTTTAAAATTAATTTTTTAGCAGGAGGAGGCATTCTAAATTCACTCTCTCTCTCTCTTTTGCCTCCTCCACTCAAGATGTAACTTTTAGACAGGGTCTAAAATTAACAGTCTGAAAAAACAGAAGAACAGATTCCGAGCAAGACCATTTTGCTCCCAACCAAAACTTTTCAGCTTACCTTGGTGTTCCTTACTATACTCCTTATGTGACTCCGGGAACCTCAAGACAGGCTGCTTCATTTTACTTTTTAGTCCTTGACTTACAACAGTTTATTTAATGACTGTTGAAAGTTACAAAGGCACTGAAAAAAGTTACCTACGCCCTTTTTTCACACTTATGACAGCATCCCCATGGTCATGTGACTTACATTCAGATGCTCAACGATTCGTTCATACTTACGACTGTTGCTATGTCCCGTTTGATCACCTTTTGCAACACCTTTCGGACAAGCAAAGTCAACTGGAAATCCAGATTCACTTAGCAACCGTGTTACTAATTTAACGACTGCAGTGATTCACTTAACATGTGGCAAGAAAGATCGTAAAATAGGGGAAAACTCACTTAACAACTGTCTTGCTTAGCCATGGAAATTTAGAGCTCAATTGTGGTCGTAAGTCAGGGACTACCTGTACAATATTTCACTTAATGACCCAATTAATGAAGTTTTTTTTTAAATCAGGGCAACCTGTTCTACACAAATATAGGATGGAGTATACTGCTTCAGCTTTTGCCTTTCAGCCCCAATCCAGGAGCCTTCACAGGCAGTTGTTCTTTCAACAAAACATTTTTGTGTTAAATTTTATATTTACCAACAAAGAAATAACAGGAGACTACTATAATTCTATGTCAAGCTATTTAGCTCTCGTAAGCTAGCCATACCCTTCTGGGATTCGAGCCTGGGTTCAAATCCCAGAAGGGCATGGCTAGTGGACAAGAGCTAAATAGCTTGACATAGAACTATACTAATCTGCCATTATCTCTTTGTTGTTAAATATAAAATTTGACCCAATTAATGTAAAAAAATGGATGAATGTCATTATTTGAATTATGATTGTTATTTGGGTTGAACAGGAAGGAATTCCAAGATGCCCAAGAAGTAAGGAGAAGGGGTAGGGGGTGGAAATCACATGACAGATTCTCACACTGAATTGCACATGGTTTATTCCTTTGCACATTGTAGTTTGTTTCTGGTGGCGACCAAAAATTTACTCTCCTGACTTTAAATTGATCCTTTGGCCTGCAGAGAATTGATTTAAAATCATGGCCTGCAATTACACGGAGCACTTTCTTAAGCACAGGGTACAGCTAGAAGCATGAAAAATGAAATTTATTATAAATTAAAATATACATGGAGTGCCATGTCCTCTGCAGCAGGAAGTCGGTATTTAATTTTAAATTAATTTACTGTGAAATCAAAGCAGCTTTTCAATAGGGGGCGGGTTAATGGGAGCTAGACAGACTGAAAACACAGAGATACATTTTTTTTAATCTTTACTGTTGGAATCAGACCTTTTTGTTTCTTTGTTCCATTTCCTAGTGAGGGGGAACTATACCATCAAGCCCAATTTGCAAAAAATAAATAATAATAATGATAATAACTATGGTGTAATTCAGAACAGTAGGTAGTGACTTCCCTACTTTCAAAGTACGAGCAACATATTAATCAAGCATTTCCCACAAAGCAAGAGGAATGAACTATGAAGGGAGGAAGACACTAACAAGTCAGTCCTGCTTGAAAATACCTCCTTATGACCCTCTTGATGAACTTTGTAAGCCAGGGAATATCCCTTCATACTTCTTGTGGTAAGAGAACGGTAATTTGAGATGGAAGTTGTAATTGGTTTTCCACCAAACCTGTAGAGGTAGTCCTCAACAGTGATGGAGCTCCAATTCCCCACGAGGGTCATTAAATGAGGATTACTTGAACCAAAAGTCATCTTGCAGTGAGAATTAAGAGGCTCCTCTGAAGAAATTAGCTTAGATCTGTTTCAAATTGTCCTGGATCCAGTGGTGGGTTGTCCCCGGTTCGCACCGGTTCTATAGAACCAGTAGGAAAACTGGCAGGAGGCTCCACCCACCGACCCCAACATCATCAGAATTCTGTGCATGAGTGAAGCGAGCGCAAGCACGTGGCCCCATTGCAAACTGGTAGTAAAGGTAAGTAGAACCCACCCCTGCCTGGATCCAATCAGTAAATCAGAAATTATGTAATCTACCTTCCATAGACAAGTCGTCCTCGAATCACAACAGTTCGTTTAGTACAACAGCACTAAAAACATGACTTGTGACAGTTTTTTACACTTAACAATCATTGCAGCATCCTCATGGTCATGTGATTTGAAAACTGACTCATATTTATGACAGTTGCAATGTTTTGTTTTGCGACCTCCTGGCAAGCAAAGTCAATGGGAAGATGTGTTTACTTAACAACAGTGTCTCTGATTTAATAATTGCAGTGATTCACTTGCAGTGGCAAGAAAGATCATAAAATGGGGCAAAACGGACTTAAAAACTGCCTTGCTTAATGACAGAAATTTTGGGCTCAATTGTGGTCCTAAATTGTGGACTACTTGTATTGTTTCTTTCCTTGATTTGCTTAAAGTGTGACTTTTGGTGAATATATTGGAGGCTGGTTTTTTTCCCCCTCAGTAGACTGGGTGTACAATCCACTTAAAAAAAAACAACTATCATGCTGCAAAAGAAAATGGGGGAAATAAATGAATTTAGGGTTTTTTCTGCCAGGACAAGCAACTGAAGGAGCAACACTACACAAGCACAGCGATCGAAAGCCAGACTTCTGAGTTTTGTGAAGAGTTAAGTGAGTTGCAGACCGACAAGCTGTCAAAATCAGAGGTGGTTCTTCCACTATCAGACCAGCAAGAGGTAATGGTGATGCCAGGAGCTTTCTGCATGCCATTAGCTTGCCACGTTTGAAACTGCATGAAGAAAAAGTAGCTGGCAGTGGTTGTGTTGCATGCTACAATATGCATGGGAATGGAATAGAATAGAATCTGGAATGGAATGGAATGGAATATTCTTTATTGGCATGATTGAACACACAAGGAATTTTTCTCTGGCACAAAAGTTCTCAGTATACATACAAGCAACAAGTGATAATCATGATCATAATCATCAGATGCAATCATCGTAAATTATAATATAGAACACTCAGTGACGGTCATAAGATACAATAAAAGCAATGTGATAGACATAAGATGCTAAAGGAATAAGTAATAGGAAAGACGGGAAGGATAATAGTAATACAGGTCTTACTACATGGTGGATATCCTAGGGCAAAACACAGTGTTGTGGGAATTAGTTGTTTAGCAGAGTGATAACATGGGAGAAAAAAAATGTCTCTGTGTCTAGTTGTCTTGGAGCGCAATGGCCTACAACATCACGTTGTGGGGAGAAGTTGAAACAATTTATGTCCAGGATGCGAGGAGTCTATAAACATTTTCTTTCTGGCTCCTGCAGTATACAAGTCCTCAATGGAAGGTAGGCTGATTGCAATTGTTTTTTTTTTCTTTCTCCAGTCCTAACTATGTAACGTTAATTAATCTAACGTTAATAAAAAAATCAGTCAAAACTAGTCGATCTTCACAGTGACTGGAGAGAAGAATCTAAATAATAAATATGGAAAGTGTTAATGGCGGGAAGAATTTCTCTGTTAAGCATGTGGTTATTTGAGGTTGAGCTCTCCTGCATTGGAATGAAAGGCAGAGTCAGGAAAAGAGTATCTGGTGTTAATGGAGCACGAAGTCAAACTTTCCAGTGTGGAGCAGTGGCCAAACACAGCAACAGCAGCCAATGCTTTTTTATTCCCTAACTTTAAACTGCTTCCGTCCCAGAAAAGAAATATAATCTTCACTGAGGACATAAACAAAGAGGGGATCAGAGAATGTGGCATCTTGCCATAAAATGCCGTGGAATCAGTCAGGGGGTTAGATGAGGCGGCCTAAGAGCCGACGAGAGAGAGAGAGAGAGAGAGAGAGAGAGAGAGAGAGAGAGAGAGAGAGAGAGAGAGAGAGAGTATGGGGAGAGAGAGAAAGAGAGAAAGAAAGAAAGGGAGATTGAGAGAGAGAGAGACTATTGAGAGAGAGAGAGAGAGAGAGAGAGAGAGCATTGCAGGATGTTCTTTTTGGAGACTTGGTTCTATACAGGGTACTCTTGCAAGGTCTCTTAGGACGAAGTCTAAACTGCGTGGGAACTATCTCAAAAACCATCTCAGAACTGTGCTGAAAGTCCACATTCAGCTGCATTCAAAAGCAATAGAACCAGAGAACACTTCCTAGGAGCCCTGTCTAACCAATAATTTTTATTTATTCATTCGTTATATTTATAAATGTATTCAATTTATATGACGCCCTTCTTCCTACCAGGCATTTCACAATGCACCATTTTAGTTAGGTGGAAAGCAAGATAATTATATTGATACACAAACCCCCAAAAATTCGAAGTGTGCAATTTGACAATATAGATAATCCTCGATTTATAACCATTTGTTGAGTGACCATTTGAGGCTGTAACAGCACTGAAAAAATGACTCATGATTGGTTTTCACAATTACAACGGTTGCAGCATCCCCATGGTCGCCTGATCAAAATTCAGATACCGGGCAACTGGTTCATATTTATGACAGTTGCATATCCTGGGCTCATATGATCCTGTTGTGGCCCCGTCCTCTGAGCCTATCCCTTTGGAGGAAGGAAGCTCTGAGCAGGAGGAAGAGGAGCCAGCCAGATCTCCCAGCCCCCCCCCCCTCTGGCACCGGCTCAGGTGCCAGCTGAAAGAGAGCCAAGTAGTGGGGAAACAGGTGTCTCAGATGAGACTGAGGGAGAGACGTCATTCCTGGATGCACGCCAAAGAAGGCGAGACAAAAGAGTATTGCAGCTGCGCCGTATGAGGAAATAGTTCTGAGTCACTGATTGGAGTCATGGGATCAGTGAGTCACTGGACCACACCCAGAAGCCTGTCTATATAAGACAGGCCAGTGAGTCACGAAGTTCGTGACGAACAAAGCTAAACAAACGGAGCAACCTCGTAGTCTTGGAAGCTAGATGAACGGCAAAGCTACGTAGGTGATTTTCTTGTTTGTGTAAACCAATAAAGTCCTTGGCAGACGGTGTGCATATCGCTGCCAAGGTTGAGATAAGAACTGCGGAGTGTGCCAAGTGATTATTAACCCTCGGCTGGCTGTGGTTTTGTGGGTCTCTGAAGGGGGGGGACAGATCAGATCCCCTTTTGCGACCCTCTGACAAGCAAAGTCAATGGGGAAACAAGATTCACTTAACAATGGTGTTACCAACATGATAAACAACTGCAGTTATCCACTTAGCAAATCTGGCAAGATATGTTGTTAAATGGGACACAACTCACTTAACAACTGTCTTGCGCAACAGTGGCAATTTCGGGCTCAGTTGTGGTTGTAACTCAAGGACTACTTGTATCCTTACTATTTTGAGCTCAATTAGAGCAACTCCAAAGAGCCTGCAAGTATTTGAATTCTCCACAACTCTTCACTTGGGAGGTTATTGCAAAAATGAAGGCATGAGGAAAGAAAAAAAAAATTACATTGTAAAACAAAAGCGGATCTGACAGCTTTGAGTTTTGTAGATCTCAAGATAAAATTTATAAACTGAATACCTTTGCTAGTGGTTGGTTAAAAAAGAAAAAACAAGTCAGGAGGCTGACGGCGCCCTTTTCATAAAAGCTTCTGCCTCTTAGTAAAATGCCTTAGTTGAAAAAAGGTGCTAATAGACTCCTGATTCTGATTCCTGATAGACTCTCCTCCTACAAAGAGTAGTGGTGGGTGGGTATAATTGATGCTCAAACCATTCAGGAACAGAAAAATTCACCTAAAATTCAGGGAATCCTGTTGCTTTTGCTTCTCAGTGCCAGGTGAAACATGACACCTGCTACTCCGACTTAATAAAAAATGCATTCCGTCAACATCCCCCACATATTTTCATGGGTGTTGATGAAAACATTAGAGTTTCTACCTTCTTTCTCATCTTTTCTTTTTTATGGATTCTTGCCTGGTGCAGCAGTCAGTCAGTCAGTTAGTTCTACTTACTTAGAAAGCCTGCACCCTCTTTGTGACATTTTGGTGCCACAATGGAAATACTCTCCAACTGTGAATTTTGCGAAATTGCGAATTTTGTAAAATTCACAGTTGGGGAGTATTTTCATTACTCCTAGGAATATTACCCATTGCTGACTTAAAATGTTGTCCACACATCCTAAAGTTAGCCCAAAGCCATGTCAAGCATGAAATTATTGTCCTTATTGCCAATTCCTATCCTGTTTCATATCAGTGTTCAGTGGTGTTGCTCCTATTTGTGAATGTGCCAGTCATTATAGTAGGTTTTCTGCTCTGATGCTGCTGATGCTGCTGATGCTGGACATCACTGTCCAGTATAGGAGAAAAAAAATACCACCAGGATCATATCAATTCTCTAAGCTCAATTTTTTTTACCTTTCTTCCCAGGCATTATACCCCATAAAAGCTAGCAGAAGAGAAATATCCCCAGACAGACCCAGAAAAGCACCATTGGATTTAGAGAGAGAGAGAAAGTTTCAAAGACTTGTGGACTTTAACAAGGCATGGCTGGATGGACAATTCTGGGAGTTGAAGTCCACAAGTCTTTAATTTGCCAAGTTTGGACATGCCTGATGTATGCATTGGGTTGTTGCAGTACAAACTCCACCCTTCCTTCTCTGCATCGTAATTAACTGCACACATTAATCTGTAGTGCATCTGTTGTGACATCATAAGGAATGTTGTGTCATCTTGATCACATCTCCATTTGTAAATACAGCTGTAAGAGAAAGGAGGTAGATCCTGCTTTCATCCATCTTGCTTGGGCCTGCACACTGTGGCATTAAGAGTTTGGCAACCCAAAAGCATGCCAGATGTTGCCTAGCTGATCTTCAGTTGGACGGAGGTCTTCTTAAAGGGGAGAGCAATACTTTAATAGAGTGGTTGACAATTCAGGCAGCATTTTTCATGAGTTGAGAAGAAGAGAAGTTGAAGGCTTGAGACTAAGTGGAGAATGTGGTGTCATAAATGAGTATGATAAAGAACAGGCAAAAAACCAGAAAAAGCAGTGAGAAAGTTGGCAGAGACAACTATCAAACACATTAGGAGTAAGAGAATATTACAGGTAGTGCAGATGATCAAATTCAGATATTTGGCAAGTGACTCATAGTTATGACGACTGCAGTGTCTTAGGGTCACATGATCACTCTTTACAATCTTCTGACAAGCAAAGTCAATGAGGAAGCCAGATTCACTTAACTGTGGCAAGAAAGGTCAAAAAATGGGACAAAATCCACTTAACAAATGTCTTACTTAGCAACAGAAATTTTGGGTTTGAAATTTTCCAAGTGCTTCTGAGTACCCATAATAATAATAATAATAATAATAATAATAATAATAATAATAATAATAATAATAATAATAATAATAATAATAATAATCAGGTTGAGAAAGTTCTAGAGAATGAGAAACTCAAGATCTTGTGGGACTTTAGGATTCAGACTGACAGGCACTTGGTCCACAACACACCTGACATAACGGTAGTTGAAAAGAAAAAAGTATGGTTCATTGACATTGCAATACCTGGTGATGCACGGATTGAAGATAAGCAGCAAGAAAAAATTACAAAGTACCAGAACTTGCAAATCGAAGTTGAGCGACTATGGAAAAAGAAATCATGTGTTGTTCCGATTGTAATTGGAGCCCTTGGAGCAATACCCAAAGGGCTACCCCGCTATTTAGAAATTCTAAATTTACCAGACTTGAACATTTTGACTCTACAAAAAACCACCTTACTCGGAACAGCTTACATCCGCCGACGATATCTTAACAGTTCCTAGGTCCTTGGTTAGGACTCGAGCTGCTGAGCTATTAACCAGACTCAAAGGCTGTGAATCTCACTACAGATTAACCAATAATAATAATAATAATAAGCAAGATGATTATTATGATTATGATTATTATTATTATTATTATTAGCAAGGAGAAAGTATACCACTCCAGTACCACTAAGTCCTTGACTTATGACCATACTTGAGCCAAAAATTTTTCATTGCTAATGAAGACGGACGTTAAATGAATTGGCTCCATTTTATAATCTTTTTGCCACAGTTATTAAGAAAATCCCTGCAGTTACTAATTGAATCATGCAGTCATTAAGCGAATCTTGCTTCCCACATTGACTTTGCTTTTTGGAAGCTGGCTGGGAAGGTTACAAAATGATCCCATGACCTTGGGACAGTGCAACTATCATAAATACATGCCAGTTGCCAGGCATCTGAATTATGAGCCCATGGGGATGCTGCAACAGTTGTAAGTATAAAAGAATGGTCATAGACCACTTTTTTCAGTGCCATTGTAATTTTGAACAGTCACTAAATGAATGGTTATAAGCTGAGTACTACCTGCATTGCTTATCTTCTTTGCTACCATAATTCCTGTCTGGCTTAGTGTACTCTGCTTATCCGTTTCAAACAGAAGTCAGATTTTGTGTGCAAGGAGTCTGGAATTTTTGTGTGTTGAGCCAGAAATGTGACAATTCTGGTATATTAAAGAAATGATGGGTGAGACAGCCGATTGGTGAAAAACCGGTGATCAAAGGAGTGGAGTCATTTTAAAGCCATCTTCCTCTTTGGAAAAAGATGCTGTGAGTGCTTTTTCCATTAGTTATCCATTAGCTGAGCGCTTATTAGCCAAGCACAGCAAAAACTGGGAGCAGGTTTGCTTCTTCTTAGGCTACTGATCCAATGTTATGTGGATATTTCCTTTTAACCTCTCTCCCTCCAGCCCAGTAAAAGGGCCAGGGATTGCTTTCCATGTGTTTGGGTCATCTTTTTTGTTTAAGGGGAGCAGTTAAACCTAGTCATTGAGACAAACCAGGCTAGAAAACAGGAGATTGTGAATTCTAGTCTTGCCTTAGGCAGGAAAGCTGGCTGGGTGACTTTTGGCCAATTATTAGGAGATTGTGTGTTCTAGAACCCCTTAGGCAAGAAAGCCAGCTGAGGGACACTGTGCCAGTCACTTTTTCTCAGCCCAACTCACTACACAAGGTTGTTGTGAGGAAAATAGGACGGGGAAGGAGTATAGCATAAGTTTGCCTTGTTTTTTAAAAAAAATAACGGCAGGATTTTAAAAAAAAAAAACCTATTCAGTCATGGGGTGGTGCTCATCTGCATTTCCTAGCCATCATTGTCCAAAGATGCTTCCCTGGTCACGTGACCAGCACGATTGCATGCCGAGGCGTTGTTCTCCCACCAAACTGGTACCTATTTATCTACTTGCATTTGCATGCCTTCGAACTGCTGGGTGGGCAGGAGCTGGGACAAGTTACAGGAGCTCACCCCAACTCATACTCAGGTTGTCAGCTTTCCACCAGATAAGCTCAACCCTAACTGCTGAGCCATCTCACATCTTCTAAAACAGGGGTCTCCAATCCCTGGTCTGTGGACCAGCACTGGTCCATCCCTGGCATGCCAGAAACCAGGCCATGCAAACAAGCAAAGCCCACCCACAAGATGCAGGCAGCCCTCAAAACCACACACCCATCCATGGAAAAATCTCTCTCCACGGAACTGATCCCTGATGCCCAAAAGGTTGGGGACCGCTGCTCTAAAAGGCGGGATGTAAAAAAATAACATAAACCACAATAATTAAAAAATTCTACAAGTTTGAATGGCTGCTGTCTCCCCAAGTTTTTAAGTTATGATGAAGGTGGCACAGCTTTCAGTTGATCCCACAAAATGTTTCATCTCCTCCCGTTCCCCAGAATGTAGCAGACACATTCTTTTACTTTGAAAGAGCTCTCATCTCTTACTGTGCATGTTTTTAATTGTGTTTCTTTGTTTTGGGTTTCTCATCTATCCCCCCTGTGGCTGTGCTGCTGAGCTCCACAAATATTATAATCTTTCCTTTTGTCGCTGCCTGGTAATTCTTGCTTCAGACCCTGTTTATTCTCTGTTTACCCGGTTTAATTCAATCTGTTCCTTCTTTCTGTTGGGATCTCTGCTTTCTACTTTTTTCAGAATCAATGCCAGGAATCCCCAGAGAGATAGGGGACCTTTAAATTTTGTTCTTGTCCCAGTTAGGGTACCTGCTTTGTGGATCAGAGATCCTGATACTTTAAGAAATGACTTCCAATCTCCTTTTCTGAAAGTAAAAGTTTATTAATGCACGAATTTGCTCTTTGAGAGGGTTAGGAGACAGAAAACTACTAGCAACTCCTAAATGCTTACATCAGCACATGGAGCTAAATACAGGTAATCCTCGACTTACAACCATTCATTTAGTGATCAAAGTTACAATGGCATTGAAAATAGTGACTTATGGCCATTTTTCGCACTCATGACTATTGTAGCATCCCATGGTCATGTTATCAAAATTCAGACACTTGGAACTGGCATGTATTTATGACGGTTGTACTGTATGACCTCCTGCCCAGCAATGGAGAAGCCAGCTTCATTTAACAACTATGTTATTCACTTAACTGCAATGATTTACATAACAACAGTGGCAAGCAAGGTCGTAAAATGGGGCAGAACTCACTTAACAAATGCTTAACTTAGCAGAAGAGATGCTGGGTTCAATTGTGGTTGTAAATTGAGAGCTACCTGTTGTAATTTTTCCCCAAATATCGCATTCCTGAACCTCATCACATTAAATTCTTAACTGAGTAATCTTATATTCAGAATTTAATTTTAGTTGCTTTCAGTGGGCTTACTCCAAGCTGATTGTGTATATTTGTCGCAGCCGAAGTAGAAGAATGAAGCAATAGGCGCAACCAGTAATATCTGAGAATGGGGGATATCAAAATAGTAAACACAGGGGTGGCGCCCACATGATTGAAGCCTTGTCCCTTTTATTTGTGTCTCAGTGCACCCCCAAAAAAATGGTTTAGGTTCAATCATACAGTTGCAACCCTGTCTTGATTTTTTGACAATTCTGGGAACAACACACTGAAACCTAAACCTGCGTAAGAAAACAGTTGCTGGATTCACATAGCACTCTGAGCCCAGACATATCACTTACATTATTATGACATAATGTGACAATCTGATTTACAAAGCATATTAAGGCAAAGTCTGGTTTGCTGCAACTTGCTAAATCACAGCCATCCAATTCTACTTTAGCCTAGTTATTTTGTGAACTCGGCTGATGTGTCTTTCTTTTCCAAATATGAAGGGGTGGTTTCAAAGATTAGGATCTTAGAGTTTGGGGTTTTTTTTAATAGCAGGGTGTTCTACCACCCCATAGCCAATTTTATAGGTAGCAATTATAAATGAGAGAGTGATGAATTTCATTGGCATAATGGCATATGTAATTATACCAATAGTCTAGTGGTTAAAGCACCAGTTCAGGGACAGGAAACAGTGAGTTCATATCCCACCTTAGGCAGGAAAACCAGCTGGTTGATTTTGGACCAATTACCAGGAGATGATAACTTCCAGTCCTGCCTTAGGTGTGAAAGCCAGATAGGTGACAGTCACTCTTTCTCATCATAACCCACCTTGCAAAATTGTTGTTAAAATGGAAAATAGGAGGAGGAAGATGTGTTGCATATATTCACTGCCTTGAGTTATTTGAAAAAATAATAAAGTGGGGGCGGGATACAAATAAAATAATTAAATAATATTCTCCCCGTCATATTTTACCTTGCATTCCCCTTGTGGTTGTCAACTGTGTCTCTCTGAAATAACTTTAGCAGCACACGGTCATCTTGTCTTCTCCAGGAAGACGCTTCATTTCAAACTGACAAAATGACCTCTACCAGTGGCTTCCTTCCTATGGCTGTTAAATAATATCCCAAAGACAATTGAGCACAGTAGTTTTAAAATACTTCTATAGAGTTGCTTTTCTCTATAATTTTGTTTTTTCCTTGTGTGTTTGCATGCGCCACCCTTTTCCATATAGCAACCATGTGAATTTCTTTTTCAATCAACAGCTTGCATCCAGAAGTTGTGGGTGCTCCAGCACTTGAGGCTTTCAAAAAGAGACTGGATAACCATTTGTCTGAAATGGTATAAATCTCCTGCTCTAGCTGGGGGCTGGACTCGAAGATCTCCAAGGCTCTTCTAACTGTTATTCTATGTTTTTATCCTTCTCAGAGATGGCTGAATCACGCAACACAGGCAGCTGTTTTGTTTTGTTTTGTTTTGTTTTGTTTTGTTTTGTTTTGTTTTGTTTTGTTTTGTTTTGTTTTGTTTTGTTTTGTTTTTGTTTTGTTTTGTTTTGTTGTTTTGTTGTTTTGTTTTGTTTTGTTTTGTTTTGTTTTGGTTATTTTTTTAAATCACAGGCACTTCCATAAGACTGGGTGATGAAGTCTCTGCTCTTCTTTCTTCCCTAGAAATTTGATGAAATCAGCCTGTCAGAAGGAAGTACAGTGGATTTGGCGATTCCCTCAGAGCTTCTGGAACAGATGCCCGAACTGGCAGAAGAACTGCTGGATCCTGAAGATTGCCTCCCAGAAAGTAAGGATGACCTGTTCTTCTCTTGACTGGAACAACTCAGGAGCGCAAAGGCAGCTTGAATTAGAGCTGGGTAGCTGGGGAATTGCAACCTTTGAAATTGCTGGATTTGGCTGGTTAAAGAATAGCCTAAAAATTGACCTCTGGTTTAGTGACTTTCTCTTTGCGTTGCTATAACAGAACTCTAACCAAATTCTCCGAGCCCCAGCAAAAAAAAAAAAAAAAACCCTGCTCATTTTCATTGAGCCTGGTGAGGTAACCCAGGAAAAGATTACTCTAGATCATAGTTCAGTGATACCATCTTTCTTTATACACTGGCAGTTTTTCAGCTGTCTCTCCTGCATTTCCTAGACAAGAATAACCCTCCCATGCCTGAATGAGACATGGAATGACTATTACTTTTATTCTACCTTTATTATTCTTATAAATAAGGCAGCAAATATACCTAATACTCTTTCCTTCTCCTTTTTTCCTGACAACAACCCTATGAGGTGGACTGGGCTGAGAGTGAGGGATTGATCCAAAGTCACCCAGCTGGCTTTCATGCGGTACTAGAATTCACAGTTTCCTGGAGATTGGCCCAGAGTCACCCATGCCTAACATTTCTGGCTCTGCAGTCCGGTCCCGCTGGCGGCACTGGTGGGGGTGGGGATGGGGAGAGGTTCTCTGCAAGCTGTGCAGGGCAGGTGCACCTGCTACTTGTGCAAATGGAGTTTAAGGCGCTCTCCCACTCATCCTCCATTGCGTGGCTCTGTTCCCAATGGGCTGTGGTCCAATACCAGGCCATGGCCCAGGTTTTGGGGACCGCTGGACTAGAACTCACTGTCTTCTGCCTTCTACTCTGGTGTCCTAAACACTAGACCAAACTGATGTTGAAAGTCATAGATACATGGAACAGGATATAAGATCAGCTTCTGTCCCCCAAAAAGGCTTCTTTGCTTGGAATCCTTGGGAGGTTTACATTCTCATGAAGCAGAGAGATGGAAGGAAGGAAGTGTTCCTTCACCAACACTTTTTCCTTAATTCTCTTTGGCTTGTCCGTCTCTTACCAGTCTCTGTTTCTGCTTCCCTTTCCTGTCCTTTTTTACATCATTCCCTTCCACCCTTCTCATTCTGTCCCAATCCATCTTCTTTTTCCCAGTTGAGAATCACCCCTTAAGAGTAGGCTAGATCAAAAAGCAGGGATTCCAGGATTATTATTTTTATCGTGATGAAATAGAATAGTGGAATCTCAAATGCCCGTGCAAGTTCCTCTGTGTCCCATCTTACACTAAACAAAATTAAAATGACATTATTTTGAGTTTCTGGTAACCTTTTCTGAAATTCCTCCCTAAATGACTCATTAAATTCCTTCCCTATTCCCATGGCCAGCTCTAAACTCTTTTACACTGAGCAAGTCTGACAATCCAGATGGTGTGGGAACTCAGCTCCCATTATCTTCCATTAGCAGCAATCAGTAGATGGAGATTATGACAACTTCTGAAGAGTTGGTTTCCTTATTTCTGTACTACACCTTCACTGGCAGGCCCCACTCATGATGCTGGGCCACACAGTTTGGTTCCATCAATGCTTGGAACTCAGTTATTGTGTTTTGTAAATCTTGGTTTATGACTGGGCTTGCCAGGGCCAAACAATGTGACTCTTTCATCAAATTTTGGTTCATCAAACATGGCTTAGAGTACCACGGAATAGCATATGCAAAACTGAATGAGACTACTTTGGAGGAGAGGGTTAGGTTTCTTGAGTACAAAAAAAATACAAGACTCTATAAATACCATTTTAAAATAGGTAGTCCTTGGCTTATGACCATGATTGTGTCCAAAATTTCTATGGTTAAGCAATCAATTTGTTAAGTGAGTTTTGTCCCATTTTACGACCTTGCTTGCCATAGTTGTTAAGTGAATCACTGCAGTTATTAAATTAGTTGCATGGTTGTGAAGTGAATCTGGCTTCTTCATTGACTTTACTTGTCCAGGATACTGCAGCTGTCATAAATATGAACCAATTGCCAAGTATCCGAATTTTAATCATGTGACCATAAAGATGCTGCATTGGTTGTAAGTGTGAAAAACAGTCATGTCACTTTTTTCAGTATTATTGTAATTTTTGAACAGTCACTAAATGAACTGTTGTAAGTCAAGAACTACCTCTATGCGAGCCCTTCCTTTATTTGCAGAGTGAGAATTCTGCATCCACCTAAATGCCTATTAGATCAGAATGTGCATTTATATTAATATTCTCTCCTGTCAATAATAACAAAGTCAGAGTTTCATGTGTAAAATTTCAATTTAGCAAGGACTATGTCAATTTATCTGTTTTTGAGTCCTACTGATTAAAAATAGGATGAGTTACCCTTCACAGTTCTTAAAATTGCTGTACCAAGCAATCTAATAAACTCCAGGAATGTGAAAAAAATATGTTCCTTAAACATTTAATGGATTAAAGCAGGTAGAATAAATATGAGAAAGACCCATTCAAACATTTCAAATTCATTGAAATTCTGCTTCAATTCAAGAGTTCCAGCACCAAAACTGAGATAAGCATTTGTGCTCTTTTAAAAAAAAAATGTAAAGGAGTCCCTGAGGATTTTACTCCTCTAGTCATTGCCAACTCTAGGGGGGCAGTACTCATCTCCGTTTCAAGGCCATTGAACCAGCGCTGTTGGTTCAACATTTCCCTGGTCACATGGCCAGCAGGACATCTGGAACACTATGCATGAACACCAACGGGCACCAACTGGCAGAAAAAGTCATGATGAAACTTCTTAATTTCACAATACATGGATAGACTTAACCATAGTTTCAGCTGGAAAACTGTGAGCATCCTAGACCAAACCAAGTCCAAAAACGTCACAGAAGTCCTGGAGCTTGGCACTCAAACAAATAAGCCATCAAGAGGCACACAGTGATAAACAACATGTACATACCATTCAGGGGAGATCAAAAAAAATAACAAAAAGATCAAAACACCTCCTCACCAGCAATCAACACCCAGATAAGCATAGATAGAGAGATAGAAAGATAGATGGATGGATGGATGGATGGATGGATGGATGGATGGATGGATGGATGGATGGATGGATGGATGATGGATGGATGGATGGATGGATGGATGGATGGAATATCCCTCTTCTTTTTCCAAGAGCTGAAGGTGGCATATGTAACGTTATGTCCATCAATTTTCCCCACGGTAGCAAAACTATGAGATATATCAAGATGAATGAAATAATAGTTGGCTTAAAGTTACTCCCTTAGTTTCCATGACTGAGGAAGGGCTTGTACCCAGGTCTCCTAGATCCTATCCAATCCCTTAATCACTGTTTCCAGTGGAGCCAGCCTGAGATTACTTTGAATCAATCTCTTGCTTGCCTCTTACCTAATTCAGTGCAGTGATTCACCAAGGAATCTCTTTTCTCATAGATTATATGGGTGGCTACCCTGGGCAGCAGAAATTTCTTAGCTGAGGCAATCCAATTTAGTAAAAAAAAATATATCATGGATTGTTTCCCTAAGTCTACCTTTTCTAGATAAAGACTATTTATTCTCTTGTCTTTTACTTTAAATGCAGTCTAACAGTGAATTTAATCATCTTTTCTCACCATGCTTCCTTTCTTTAATTTTTATTATTGAACTTGCTTAATTCTCCTAACAGGATTGCTTGCAAAAAAATGGAGATGTTCTTTAGACAATAAAACCTATGTTTCCCCACCAGTTCCTCTCCTCCCAACATGGTGATCTGCAGCCATTTTCTGTAACCTTTAGCTGATTGCATAAAACGATATGACAATTTATTTTTTTTAAGACTAAAGCATTCCAGGTTTGGGGGAAGCCCACTTGTACTTGCCAATAAAATGCAAAGATGAGACGCGAGAAAAATACTCTTAATTCTCCCTCTAATATACGCAATTACTCAAAAGGCATGAAGTTCCATTGCAGCTGATTGTTCCCTGGGGAGCTATGAGTGGAAGCAGGAAACGGGAGAATCAAGATAGGGACTAAGATGTGATGAGCTGTCAGAAAGCTGCAAGCATACACATCCCCAAGGATTATTTAACTTGGGAACAAGCCTGCTCCGAGGGGATTACTTGGAGATAACTGCCAGAGATAGGATGTGAAAAATGATTGAAGGAGATAACAGAAGCCCCATAGGACAGGGAGAGGCCCTGAGATCTGAGACGTTTTCTTTGTGGTTTTGATTCCATGCAGCAGCCAAATATTAATGCACTTGATGGAAAATGTCAAAATACAGGTAGTCCTCAACCTATGACCACAACTGAGAATAGAATAGAATAGAATAGAATAGAATAGAATAGAATAGAATAGAATAGAATAGAATAGAATAGAATAGAATAGAATAGAATAGAATAGAATAGAATTCTTCGTTGGCTAAGTGTAATTGGACAAGGAATTTGTCTTGGTGCATACCCTCTCAGTGTACATAAAAGACAAGATACGTTCATCAAGAATCATAAGGTACAACACTTAATGATAGTCATAAGTTACAAATAAGCAACCAGGAAACAATATCAATATAAATCGTAAGGATACAAGCAATAAGGTTACAGTCATACAGTCATACAGTCATAAGTGGGAGGAGATGGGTGGTAGGAACAATGAGAAGATTAATAGTAGTGCAGACTTAGTAACTGGTTTCACAGTGTTGAGGGAATTATTTGTTTAGCAGAGTGATGGCGTTTGGGAAAAAACAGTTTTTGTGTCTAGTTGTTCTGGTGTGCAGTGCTCTATAGTGTCGTTTTAAGAGTAGGAGTTGAAACAATTTATATCCAGGATGCGAGAAGTCCGTAGATATTTTCACAGTCTTCTTTTTGACTTGTGCAGTCTACAGGTCTTCAATGGAAGGCAGGTTGGTGGTAATTGATTTTTCTGCAGTTCTAATTATCCTCTGAAGTCTGTGTCTCTCTTACTGGATTGCAGAACAAACCAGACAGTTATAGAGGTGCAGATGACAGACTCAATAATTCCTCTGTAGAACTGTATTAGCAGCTCCTTGGGCAGTTTGAGCTTCCTCAGTTGGCGCAGAAAGAACATTCTTTGTTGTGCTTTTTTGATGACATTTTTGAAGTTAGCTGTCCATTTTGATGTTAGGTATCCGTTGAGCCCATTTATGCTGCTAAGTGAGGCATTTGATGCATGACTTTTGCCCCCATTTTAAGACCTTTCTTGCCACAGTTGTTAAGTGAATCGCGGCATGTGATAAGTTAGTAACCCAGTTGTTAAGTGAATCTGGCTTCCCCATTGACTTAACTTGTCAAAAGGCTGCAAAAGGGGGTCACATGACCTTAGGACACAACAATGGTTGCAAATCTGAACCAGTTGCCAAACATCTGATCATGAGGATGCTACAAGGATCGTAATTGTGAAAATGGTCATAAGTAACTTTTTTCAGTGTTGTTATAACTTTGAACAGTCACTAGATGAACTGTTGAAAGTCAAGGACTAACTGTATAGCAGAAGTGAATCTTTGAGTATATGCAACTGTAGGCCCTTTAGGGAAAATCAAAATCATGCAGGCCAATATTTTTATTACAAAGATATTTTAACAGATTCTTCCAAGTCTGAATTCACTTCCTCCTTCCCTTCTTTTACTTTTCTGAGAACAAGGGAGAGTCATTTTCTACAGTACTGCCCTGGATTCAAGTTTCTTTTACCTTAGTAGTAGCTCTTCCTCCTTTCCTCAAGGCCATTCCTTGGGTCTACTGCAACTCTTGGAGATTTTCTTTCCAAATACTTCTCTTCAAAACCCATAGTCATGTAGCAATAGCAATAGCACTTAGATTTATATACCGCTTCATAATGCTTTACAGTCCTTGCTAAGCAGTTTACAATGTTAGCCTATTGCCCTCAACAATCTGGGTCCTCATTTTGCCAGCCTCGGAAGGACAGAAGGCTGAGTCAATCTCCAACCCATCAGGATCAAACTCCCGGCTGTGAGCAGTGAGTTAGCCTGCAATACTGCATTATAAGCACTGCACCACCACAGCTCAGGAAAAGAAAAGAAGCTACTTAATTACTAAGTACCTAAGTACCTGCTTACTAGCAAAGTACTTAAGGTACTAAACTACTTTACCAGTCTTTCAGTCCTTCAGTGTCCTGGGCAATATGAATTGACTTCAGTTTGGTGGCTGAACCAGGGTTAGTCTCTGCTGGTTGATTCTGTAGCACGAATTTGACAACAGAGCTTTTCCATTTTTGCTATTAGATTACTCAATAGCTTCAAGAATTTCTGTCCAGGCATCATTTTATAGGAGATGGATCCTTTTATAGAAGACAGTTTTAGTTTCCCTGGTCTGCCTTAGACGACCATTTTCAAAAAATGATGGTGGGACATTTGATATGTTCTTAAATGAATTATCGATTCCATAGAACTTTTCTTCCCTGTGTTACTACCTGAAATCACTGGAAGAAATCACCTGGAATCTCATATATCATGAACACACAGACAATGTATTTATTCAAAAATTAACGATATTATCTTTGACTATCTTTGTGATTAATTTGCCCATTAAATTTTTCCATTACAATGAAATGAAAGTAGAGTGGGTGAGGCCCCTTCACCCATAGGAAGGCCCCTGCATCTTAGAGCAAAATCCCTTCAGACTAAGTCATGGAAACCCCAGAGCTCCCTTGCTACAACAACAAACACTACACAAAGTTATTCAAAAGGTTGGCTTAGGAGTGCACAGCAACTGCTGAGGGCAGCAATCGATGGCCCTACAACTGAGAGACGAGGGAAGAAAATTTTCCATCTAAAATTCCCACCATCACTTGAGGGCAGGACAAGATATAACAGGTAGAAGACCATTAAAGAGAGATCCAACCTAGAATCAAGAAATTTCCTGAGAATAATTAACCAGTGGAATGGCTTGCCTCCAGAACCTGTGAATGCTCCATCACTGGGGTTTTTCAAGAAGAGGTGTTATATCACTCCAGGTGATATAAGCCTGAACCCAGCGATGCATCATGATTCTTGACAGGCTTACCTAGGGAATTGTCCCTTTCTTTAAAAGGTGCCTGATGTTTTATTTTATTTATTTATTTATTTATTTATTAGATTTGTATACCGCCCTTCTCCTTACGGACTCAGGGCGGTGAACAGCCAAAATAAAAATTCAATACATAAAAGTTAAAAATTAAAACACATATACAGTAGGCTGAAAATTAGAACCAAATCAATATTAAAATGCAGCGACGCTACAGACATTAAAAATTTTAAAATTTTTAAAAATTATTTAAAAATTTAACAGTGCAGCAGGGATCAGGCTAAACCGGCAACTTGAAAAAGATGCGTCTTCAGGGCCCGACGAAACGTTCGGAGGTCGGAGATAATTCTCAACTCTGGAGGAAGATCATTCCAGAGGGTAGGGGCTGCCACAGAGAAGGCTCTCCCCCTGGGGGTCGCCAGCCGGCATTGTCTGGCTGACGGCATCCTGAGGAGGCCCACTCTGTGGGAGCGAACCGGCCGGTGGGAGGCAATTGGCGGCAGAAGGCGGTCCCGTAAGTACCCTGGTCCTAAGCCATGGAGCGCTTTAAAGGTCATTACCAACACCTTGAAACGCACCCGGAACTCCACCGGCAACCAATGCAGCTCGCGCAGGAGGGGTGTAACGTGGGAGCGCCCCGATGCTCCCATAATCCCCCGCGCGGCCGCATTCTGTACCAGTTGGAGCCTCCGGGTGCACCCCAAGGGGAGCCCCATGTAGAGAGCATTGCAGTAGTCCAGGCGAGAGGTGACGAGTGCCTGAGTGACTGTGCGTAGGGAGTCCCGATCTAGAAAGGGCCGCAACTGGCGTATCAGGCGAACCTGATAGAAAGCCCCCCTGGCCACAGCTGTCGTATGATCCTCCAAGGACAGCCGTGGGTCCAGGAGGATGCCCAAGTTGCGCACCCTTTCCGTGGGGGCCAGTGATTCGCCCCCAATGACCAGCGATGGTGTCAGCTGGCTATATCGGGAGGCCGGCAGCCACAGCCACTCGGTCTTGGAGGGGTTGAGTTTTACCTTTGCACCATCAAATATGGTGACCAAAATGAAGCTACGGGCAATGTTCTGTAATGACATATTTAGAGACCAAACAATGTGGTGCAACTGGCAAGCTAGAGGTGGGCAGGACATGATTCCAAGGAATTGATTGGAAGACAAATCCTCTTTTCCCTTGCTTACCTTCCAAAAGTCCTGCTTCTTTGTTTTCCCCATAACCTTCATCATGACTTACTTCCGATCTCAGAAGTGGACCATGGAAAAATGTTTTAATGGTGCTGAACTGAAAGCCATGGATTAGCTTGGTAGATTTTGATTCCATGCTCTATGGCCATGATGGTGAACCTATGGCACAAGTGGCACACGGAGCCATATTGTTGGGCACGCGAGCTCAGCTACGGCATGCATGTGTACGCCAGCCAGCTGATTTTTGGGCCTTCTGAACCCACAAGAAGTCAGGAAACACACTGTTTTGGGCCTCCGGGGGGCCCAAACACACTTCTAGGGCCTCTGGGGGGATGGGGAAGTCCGTTTTTGCCCTCCCCAGGCTCCTAGAAAAGCTCTGGAGCCTGGGGAGAGCAAAAAACGGGCCTACTGGGCCCACCATGCCATCACATGCCAAAAGCCGGGGAAAACACAAGGGGGCAGGGCGCATAGAATTATGGACGTGGGCACGCGTGCATGTGACCCCACCACACTCCCCCCGCTTTTGGCACGCTATGGCAAAAAGGTTAGCCATCACTGCTCTATGGCTTCTGTTCAATTTGGAAAATTAATTTCCTGATTCCCATTTGTAACCAAACTGGTTAGCCTATGTTAATAAGTATATAGGGGTGTCTGCAAGGGGTTAAAAAATCCAAGCTGGTGACTACTTCTCACATGGGAGAAGCCCTCCTTTTTTTTTTTTTAACAATACATGCATGACACCTGTGGTTGTAGCACACAGAATACAGAATAACAGATTTGGAAGGGACCTTGAAAGTTTTCTAGTCCAGCTCCCTGCTGAAGCAGGAGAGAGTCTCTCCTTGAAAACCTCCAGGATGGAGCACTTGCAACCTCTGAAGGCAAATTGCTCCCAATGTCAGGAAATTCCTTCTTAATTCTAGGTTGCTTTTCTCTTTGATTGATTTAATTGATTGATTTATTAAATTTATATACTGCCCTTCTCCTTGCGGACTCAGGGCGGTGAACAGCCAGATAAAAAACAGTACATAAAAGTTAAAAAATTTTTAAAAATCCATATAAACTTTGGCTAAGGTTAAAACCATTAAATATTTAAAATACCACACCCCTACAATACAAGATCTTAAAAGTTCAACAGGGGTCAGGCTAGACCGGCGAGCTGAAAGAGATAAGTTTTTAGGGCCCGACGAAAAGTCCGGAGGTCAGCAATTGTTCTCAGTTCTGGAGGAAGATCGTTCCAGAGGGTAGGGGCTGCCACAGAGAAAGCCCTCCCCTTGGGGGTCGCCAGCCAGCATTGTCCAGCTGACGGCACCTTGAGGAGGCCCTCTCTGTGGGAGCGCACCAGCCGGTGGGAGGCTATTGGCGGCAGAAGGCGGTCCCGTAAGTACCCTGGTCCTAAGCCATGGAGCGCTTTAAAGGTGATCACCAACACCTTGAAACGCACCCTGAAGTCCACCGGCAACCAATGCAGCTCGCGCAGGAGAGGTGTCACATGGGAGCGTCCCGTCTTTGATAAGCTTTCATCCATTATTTCTTGTCTGGCCTTTTTTTGACCATCCCTTCAGATTTTCATGTAAGAGTATGTATTTATTTGTTCCCCTTGGCATTATCAGTCTGGGAACTTCAGAGGTGTTGGACATTGCAATGTTCAACTTCACAGTAGCATAGGGCGATGTTCAACTTCACGGTAGCATAGGGCGATGGATACTATATTAAAAAAGTATACCTGGAGAAAGGATGGTCTTGGAAGTTCTCTAAAATATCCCGAGTTCGCCTGCAAATATTTCTGTCTGATCACAGCCTCCCGCTCTATGACAACCTAGTATTATCTTCCTTTCTCATAGCTGTAAAAGCCTGCTATTTTAAAACACACTCCACTCTCTTTCTCTCATCCGTCCATCCATCCACCCAGATACACACACAATATGCCATTGTCCCATTGCAGATTTTATTGTGATATCATATATAAAAAAAAATTCCTGCTATGAAATAGTTGTGCTTTAATGGAAAGGACTGTAAGGGGGAATGAAAGATAAAAAGGAGAATCTATGAGAAAATGGCATGCATTACTTTTAAATTGCATTAAAAGGGTTGCTTTTATTCCCAGAATGATTGCCCACTACAACAGTCAGGAGCAAAGTTATAGCTGTTACCAATGAATCATAAGAAATATTTGTAAGCAAACTTGAGCTAGGAAAACTGCAGCCAGTAAGGCATTAGTTCTCATCAGCAATCTTCGGGAGGGGCAGGATAGTTGATTTAGCTGCAGGAAGCACAGCCTGTCAGCCACATCGCCCAATTTCAAACTTGCTTTGTTCAGTACAAAACCAGGTGCCAAACAAAACATACCTATGATATCTATGCTTCAGGGAGTCTGTCCTTCACTCTGTACATGCCTGTCATTTTACTCCCCTTTGGGAATCAGCATTGCACAGACCAAAGAAATTAAGGCATGCAGTTAAAAAGGAAAGGGATGTATACAGGTGGTCCTCCACTTACAACAGTGGTCACATGATCCAAATTCAGATGCTGGCAACTGGTTCATATTTATGGCAGTTGCAGTGTCCCTGGGTCATGTGATCCTTTTGTGACCTTCCGACAAGCAATGTCAATGGGGAAGCCAGGTTCACGTAATAACCATGTTACTAACTTAACAACGGTGATTCACTTAACGACTGTGGCAAGAGAGATGGTAAAATGGGGCAGAATTCGCTTAACAAATGTCTTGCTTAGCAACAGAATTTTTGGGCTCAATCGTGGCCATAAGTCGAGGACTACCTGCACAGTTCTTGGGGCCCCTAAAGTGGCTCATAATACAACTGTTGCATGAATTACATTGGTTTCTGGTTTGCTTTCGGGTCCGGTTCAAGGTGTTGGTTCTTACCTTTAAAGCCTTTGATGGCATGGATCTGAGGTGTCTGAGGAACCATCTCACCCCAATGGGATTGGCCTGCCTCACCTGCGCTGGCAGAAGGGGCATGCTGAGGATACCATCGGCCAAGGAGTTTTGGCTGGAAGGGTCCAAGGAGAAGAGCCTTTTCTACTGAGGCTCTTATCCTTTTGAACATTGTGCCTCCCGAGGTGAGATCTGCACCCATCCTTGGACCTTCTGTGGGGGTCTGAAGACCTGGCTCTACCAACTGACCTGGGATCATTCTGGAGGCGATTAATAGACTAAGATAAGACCCTCCCCCATCTCTTCCCCCTTCTTTGCAACTTGCTGCCTTCCTTCCTATCTTTGTCAATGTTAAATCATTTTTTAGTGTTACTGCGTACTGTTTTAATCTTTTATATTGTTTTTATTGAATGTAAGCTGCCTAGATTCACCTCTAGGAGAGATGGGTGGCACATAAGCTAAATAAATAAATAAAGCTAAATTTAGTTTGCACTATCCTACTTCACTGCAAGTAGTCCTTGACTTACAACAGCTCATTTATTGACCGTTCAAAATTACAATGGCACTGAAAAAAGTGACTTACAATAATTTTTCACACTTATGATCTTTGAGTCATCTCCATAGTCACATGATAAAGATTTAAATTTGGAAACTGATTTGTATTAATGATGTTGCCGTGTCCTGGGGTCATGTGGTCCCCTTTTGCGACCTTCCAACAAGCAAAGTCAAAAGGGAAGCAGATTCACTTAACATTGTATTACTAACTTAACAACTGCAGTTTTTCACTTAACAACTGTGGCAAGAAAGGGGCAAAATGGGGCAGAATTCGCTTAACAAATGTCTCACGTAATGAATTTTGGATTCAATTGTGGTTGTAGGTTCAGGACTAGCTGGATTGCAAACCAATCATGCTTTTAAAGTAGAACCACCAATGGGATTCCTATACTAATTTCAATGTTTAATTGATTCTTCTGGGTTTTTGTCTTTTTTTTTTTTTAGCTTGTGTCCACATTCTCCCATGCTGTTCAGTGGATGTCACAAAATTCCCTGGCAAAGTTTGGTGGCGCCTGAGGAAAACCTGCTATCAAATCGTTGAACACAGTTGGTTTGAGACATTCATCATTTTCATGATTCTTCTCAGCAGTGGAGCTTTGGTGAATATGAAACCTACAATTTCCTCTCCTTTAAAAAAAATACATGTGATTTGTGTTATCATCTCAGTATGTGGTTCCTCTTGGATATGATGGAAAACACTACCCATTGGTTGTTTTGAAGGCAGATTCAAGATTCACAATTGTCTTTTGTTGACATATAAGGATAAATACTTCATTTCAGGAAATCCTTAATTTGAGGATGAGTTGTTAATTAGAGGTCCCGAATTATCTCCCTTAGTTGAAGAATTCCAAGCATCTCAGTTTAGATCAGAAGTGTTCAATCTTGTCAAGTTTAAAACTTGTGGATTTCGGTTCCCAGAATGACTGACTGGGGGATTTTGGAAGTTGAAGTCCACAAGTTTTAAAGTTGCTAAGGATGGACAACCAAGTTTAGAGATGATTCGGTACCAGTAGGTAAGTAGGATCTCTGACTAAGACAATGGAAAACATTTGCTGGTCAAAGGAAAACATGCAACATACTCTGGGGTTGGAAACTAATCTACTGTTTGAGCAAGGGTTTGGAGTAGAAGACTTCCAAGTTCCCTTTCAACTGTAGAAAGAATGCATAGAAGAGCAACAAAGATGGGCTAAAACATATGAAGAATGGTTGCAGGAACTAGTTTAATGAAAAGAAGAAACTAGGCGTGACATGATAGCAGTCTTCCAATATCTGAGGGGCTGCCACAAAGAAGAGGGGTGGCGGTGGGGTCAATCTATTCTCCAAAGTAACTAAAGGCAGGACAAGAAGCTGCGAAGGGAAATGAATCAAAGAGAGAACCAACCTAGAACTAAGGAGATTTCCTGTTATTTCCTGACAGTGGGAACAATTAATCAGGGGAACAATTTGGAAGTTGTGGGTGCTCCAACTCTAGAGTTTTTTAAGAAGAGATTGAACAACCATTAGACTGAAGAGGTATAGGGTTTCTTGCTTGAACAGGGGGTTGGACTAAAAGACTTTCAAGGTCCTTTCCAACTTTATTATTCTGTTGTTCTTTTCAAAAAGAATATCTGCAATGGGAAATGCTTTAATCTGCCACTTTGTTCTCCCAGGCCTTTGAAGACATCTACTTGGACGAAAGGAAGAACATCAAAACCATGCTGGAATATGCTGATAAAATCTTCACTTACATCTTTGTTTTGGAAATGCTTCTGAAGTGGGTGGCCTATGGCTTTAAGAAGTACTTCACCAATGCTTGGTGCTGGCTTGATTTCCTCATTGTGGATGTAAGTACCGCATTACTTTTCCAGATGGCATTGTACAGCAATGTGGTGGTGGGCACAGATCACTGGCTAAATGGGGCTTAAGCTTCCTTAGGGTGGTGTAAAATGAACCCATGGCATTAGGTGTTTATAAATTCTACGTAAGTTGACATCTAAGGAAATTTGCCTTTTCACTCTGGCATTAGATACCTGGATGTAAATATAGGTTTGAATGATCTCATGGTTCAGCAACCTTTTCTTTAGTAGAAGAACATGAGGGATATGAAATCACGATGGTTTGCAACTGCAGTCCCTTCCTTAAGTAGTTCTGGAGAAAAATGTAAGTTTACTTCCTCCCTAGCACCTTTTTGTTTTTTCCTCTTTAGTAAGATTTATCCAGAAGAAAGGGACAGAATTACAAGAATTCCAGCAACTGAACTGGACTTTGAGAGACAAAAGTACCACATATATTAGAGTCGAGACTTCCTAGGGACTTTCTTACAATCTTTTTGTGATCTGGCAAAGAGGCATATTTTTTTCACCAGTAACAGGGAAGCTTATAATTGAAAGCTTATAATTAGAACTGTAAGAAACCAAATTTCATACTATATTGGGAAAACATAATTGCCATAACTATAATAATTAGAAAAAGCTTAATTCCCCAATAATGTAGTCAGTCCCTCATTCCTATCTCCACAGACTCTTCTCATCCAGATAGTCCTCAGCTTACAACTATAATTGGGACCAGAATTAATGTTGCTAAGCAAAGTCATTATTAAGTGACTTGTGTCCAATTTTACAATCTTTTTTGCCACGGTTATTAAGTGTGGTTGTTAAGCGAGTCATGTGACTGTTAAGTGAATACAGCTTCCCCCCGCTGACTTTGCTAGTCAGAAGCCGGATGGGAAGGTCACAAATGTGATTTCATGACTCCAGGATGCTACCACTGTAATTACATGTGGATTGCCAAGTCCCTGAATTTTGATCATATGGCCATGGGATCATACATGTGAGGACTTGATCGTATGTCATTTTTTTCAGTGCCATTGTAACTTCAAACGGTCGCTGAATCAGTGGTTGTAAGTCAAGGACTACCAGTTCTTGAGCCCTAAAACTAAAGAACTTTCTAAAGTCATTTCTTCACAAGCAGCCTATCTTCCCGAGTCCCAAGATAGCAGAAATGAAAATAATATTATTTCAGTGATGGTTGGTTGGTGCTGTGAAGACACTGGAAGTCTCTGGTAGGAAAATGACCTTTTTTTGAACTTTGCAACAAATTCAGTCCTCAAGAAATGCTGACTTTCCCTTTCTGAAAACTCTGTTCAGGCTTTAAGAATTTAGCTCGTCAGAATATTTCCGTTAAGAAAAGGTTTAACAGTGGCATGAAGGGTGGTCCTAAAAGAAGGTCAATGTTCAGATTTTAGGATAGCAAATTTAGACAAGTTGTCAGGAAATACATTCATCCCTAGTTTACTTCTAACATAGTGGAAGCTTCTCAGGTTGGTTGGGATCCAAGCAGGCTCTTCAACAGTAGAAGAAAGTTTCGGATTGGTCAGCTTTTGTTTGAAGAAGGAAAAAGGACAAAAACTTTGATTTTCATAAATTTATTTACTTATTTATTTATTTATCAAACTTTCTATCAGCTACCTCATAGAGGAACTTTAGCAGGTGACTCTAGAAAACTTTTCAGGTTCCATGGTGATTATACAGGTAGTCCTCAGGTTGTGACTGTAATTGAGCCTGCAATTAGGGTCATAAGTTGTGACAATCGTTAAGCATTAAGTGACTGGGCCAGATTTTTACGACCTTTTTTGTGGCAGTCGTTAAGCGAACGCAGTGGTCATTAAGTGAAGCTATTTTTCACTATAGGCGTTTCGTTTGCAGAAATTCAGTAGTAAAAAACAGTATCTGGCAAAAATATTGTAAATCGTGGTCATATGATCACAGGGAGGGGTTGGTGGCCATTGGAACATTGCACCCAGGCCATAAATGCCTTTGTTTCATAACTTTGAATGGTTCCTAAGCAATATGTCATAAATTGAGGACTACCTGTACTGGCTGCTTACATGCCTAAAAATACTTTAGGAGAAAATTCACTTGCAGGGAGCTGCCTTATTTGTTGTATTTGTTGGACTGATTACAACTTTATCTTTGTCACTTTAGTTAGGCTTTTAAAGTAATAATGAAATGGATAAGGTATAGCAAAATGTAAATAAATTTCAATAAACCATAATTAAATATCCTCTAACTTTAAATATCATAAAACAACAGTAAAATTTCCATACATGTGCAAGTGCTTACTTAACCACATCTCTGGATCTCTAGCACCTTATTTGAACAGCTACATTTTCAACAGTTTTCTGAACGTTACTGATAACTACACTGTTCTTATTTTTGAGGGTAGTTGGCTTTCTGGGTAGGGAGCTACCCCAGGGAATTCTGTCCTCCAAAGTAAGTATCCATATCTCTGGGGACTTTTTGCAAGTACTCAGGTTTTTAATCACCTCTACTTTTGCCTGTATTTTTAAAAATATTGCCTTTACCCTCCTGGCTTCTGCATCCTTCTTTTCCCCAAATTCAGATTTTGGATGGATGGATGGAAGGAAGGAAGGAAGGAAGCAAGGAAGCAAGGAAATTTTAAAGTATTCTCAAGTGAAAAGGAAAGTACACCCTCTTTGAATTCTATGGTTTTACATATCAGGATATAGTAAAAACCATCTTGTCCTTAGCAATTCTTAAAAGTAGGTAGCTAAACAACAACACATATTACACCATGCCATCATTTATAAGCACGTTGGCTATTTCATAATTTAATAAGTGCTACACCCTCTGACAAGTTTACCCTTTTCTCCTCGTTTGAAAATATTTTGATAATTTTTTAATTTATCTGTCATTTTTTAAAAAAGAACTAATTCCAAAAGAAAATTGCATTGATCAAATTAAAATACGGTAGGAAACAAATGTGGTGGGAAGGGGGGAAATCTATCATTCATGAAGTATTTCTGCTAAGCATTGCTAAGGATTGGGATGTATAATTCTAGTGTTCATTGCCCCTGAAAAATAATTTCGTCCTCTTCTTGGATGCTGTAGAGCAGAGGGGTTTGAATTCAATACATGATTTTCCTAACTTGATCAGTTCTTAAGACATGCGTAGGCAGAGGAAAAAGGATGAGAGGGAGATAGGTTGATGAACTTGTGATGTACTGCAAGTCATACTCATGTTACAATAGCATTGTCAAACAATCTTTGATGCTCTTCCATCAACCATAGGAATGTTCTCGACACTCCCAGCAGTGCCTCAGGAAACATTTTGCACATTAATGAGTTAGGCCAGGACTCAGTTTTAGAGAGGAGGAGAGCTGTGTGCATTGGGTAGTGCCACTGCCTTAAAAACAGAGTTTTTAGAATAGCTGCTACTGTAGGAGAAGAGCAAGCAGAGTTTGCGGGAGGTGGGGGGGAGCAGAATTAAACATGTCATCAGTTTAGAATCCATATTGAATAGAATTCTTTATTCTTTATTGGCCAAGTGTGATTGGACACACAAGGAATTTGTCTTTGGTGTATACCAAAGCATAGTATACTCTATGCTCTCAGAGTACATAAGGAGAATAAATGTACATTCCTCAAGAATAAAAAGATACAACACTTAATGATAGTCAAGGTTACTAATAAGCTATCCAATTGTATTAGGAAACAAATAAAAACAATATAAATTGAAAGATACAAGCGACATGGTTATAGTAGTGGAAAGAGATAGATACTAGTAAGGAAGAGAAGAATAATAGTAATACAGTCTTAGTAAATTATTTGACAGTGTTGTGGGAATTGTTTAGCAGAGTGGTGGCATTCGAGGAAAAACTGTCCTTGTGTCTAGTTGTTCTGGTGTGCAGTGCCCTATAGCTTTGTTTTGAGGATAGAGGCTGAAACATTATGCCGTCCAGCCCACCCCCTTGAATTCCATTGATTTTTATCTCATGCCAATTTAGAGCTGACCATGAGTTGACTGGATTCTTGCATATAAGTTTGAGAACTAAATCTTCTGAATTTCTCAGCTTAACATAAAATGGTCCTTTGCACCTGACATTAATTAATCTAGTCAACTCATGGTGAGCACTGAAGTGATGTTAGCTAAGAGCCAAAGGAATTCAAGGGGAGCTAGACTTGGATCATTTGTGGTCACTTAAGGACTCTAAGCCAATGACACATTTGACCCCACCCTCCAGCTCTGCCTCCTCTTCTCCTACAGCTACAGACCATCCATTTGCAACAGTGTGGTTGGTTGGTTGGTTGCAACTGCTTGTTGGAGAACAGGAGGACTATGACAGGATTCAGTTCAGTTATGCAGATGGGTAGTCCTCACTTAGAATGACAATCCAAGCTCATTTTGGAAACATCTTGCATATAGGTAGTCCTCAACTTGCGACACCAATTGAGTCCAAAATTTATGTTGCTGAGTGAGAAATTTGTTAAGTGAGTTTTGCCCCGTTTTACAACCTTTCTTGCCACATTTGTTAAGCGAATCACTGCAGTTCTTAAATTAGTAGCACAATTGTTAAGTGAATCCGGTTTCCCCCATCATAAATATGGGTTGTCAAGCATCCGAATATAAATCACATGACCATGGGGATGCTGCAGTGGTCATAAGTGTGAAAAATGGTCATAAGTCACTTTTTTCAGTGCCATTGTAACTCTGAATGGTCATTAAATGAACTGTTGTAAATTGTGGACTACCTATAGTTCTCTTTTCCCTAGAAAGGCATCAATCTCATCTATAGAGCCATAAGCATTTGCAGAGCTGGCTGGACTCTGGCAACTGTCAGTCAAGCTGCTATGAACATAACAACCCAAAGAATTTTTGTAGGCCCAGATAATGTATAGTCAACAACTCTAATTTAAGCCCATAAACATGTGCCCTGGCATTCTTGAGATTGTGCTCTTTAAAAATCTTCTTTTGTCTACATGTTAAATTTTATCTGTCCTCGGAAAGGCCTTTTTTGCTCCCTTTTCATTTTTGTGATTATAAGGAATAACAAACCCAGGCAGCAATAAGATCACACTTAACACTTCCTGATTTTTTTTTTTTTAATCATCATTCTCAACCCAAAACTTATTTCCTTTATGACCTGCACACGGGTGCTAAGGGAAGATAAATCTTTTATTTACTCTTGTATTTTTATCCATTCCTTCAGCCAAACAAAGCTCTGAGGGTCTTCGTAATCACAGCCCTAATCTTGATTTAAAATTAATAAGTTCTGCTTCTTCCAAGCATACTTTTTAGAAGTCATGGCACTGGGGTGGAGGTGGGGGGGAAGAGTTTTGGAAGCAGAAGAAAGGTAGCAAATCCCTTTTTGTGTTTTGGGGGATTTAGGTGAGATGGAAAGATTGTAGTTTCCTCTCTTTCCGATATCTTCAAGAAAAAAGGAGATAAATGAGGAATGGAGGTAGATCACTTACATTTTCTGCTAAGTTATTTTTCATAGTAGGACCATCAGGAAGAGAAAAGCTATCTTCCCCTCCACCCTCCCCCAGAAATTACTTCTATTTAGCTCAATTCAGAAATAACTCTGCTGCTGCCATATTGTCATGGGGAGATCCAGCAGCAAAGACTACTAAAAAAGTAGTTAATTGTTTTATCCCATCTGTCAACCTGAAGCAGTTGTAAACTCAACCCAGGCTTGGTTCAGAGAGATTAATCTGTCATATAGAAAGTTGGTCAAAATGTACATGAAAATTAGAAATTGAATGGTGCCTTGACCAGAGCAGGAATTGGAGACATTTTACAACCAATGGGCATATTAGAAAGATGTGGGCATTCTTACAAAATGGCTCCCACATGAGATAAATCTCTCTTATGGGACATAACCAGTTATAAGACTGATTTATTTTATTTATTTCTGTCCAGTTTTTATTATTTTTACAAATAACTCAAGGTGACAATTTTACCTAACCCTCCTTCCTCCTTCTATTTTTTTCCACAACAATCCTGTGAGGTGGGTTGTGATTGGCCCAAAGTCACCTAGTTACATAGCTTTCATGGCTAAGGCAGAACTGGAACTCACTATCTCCTAGTAATTATTCCAAGGTCACCTAGCCGGCTTTCATGACTAAGTTGGGATTAGAACTTGCATTCTCCCCACTTTCTAACCTGGTGCCTTAACCACTAGACCAAAGTGGCTCTCTGACTACTAAAATGTTACCTGCATCCTCTTCTACAGGATATGCCCTATTCTACTAGTTTTGGCAGATGTCCAGTATTTTTTATTTTCTAAGGAAGAATTGTGTGGCCCATGTGGGAATTTTCTTCCTAATACCTTGGTTTTCCACTGTCATTCAAGGCTGATCATACTGGGCCAATTCCATTCAAAGTACAAATCTCAATTTGTAACCTTAGTTTTGAAAATACACCAAGTTACTCTGTGAATCTGGCCTGATTTTTTTTTTTTAATTTGATTTATATGCCGCCCTTCTCCGGAGATTCAGGGCAGCTTACAATGCGTTAAGCAATAGCCTTCATACTTTTGTATATTTATACAAAGTCAGCTTATTGCCCCCACAAACTGGGTCCTCAATTACCCACCTTAGAAAGGATGGAAGGCTGAGTCGACCTTGAGCCTGGCTAGGATTGAACTCACAGAAATTATAGGCAGCTGAATGCTCTTTTCTCTCTCTCTCTCTCTCTCTCTCTTTCTCTCTCTCTCTCTCTCTCTCTCTCTCTCTCTCTCTCTCTCTCTCTCTCTCTCTTTCTTTCTTTCTTTCTTTCTTCTTTTTTTAAAATTTGGTTTATATGCCGCCCTTCTCCGGAGACTCTGGGCGGCTTACAATGCGTTAAGCAATAGCCTTCATACTTTTGTATATTTATACAAAGTCAGCTTATTGCCCCCACAAACTGGGTCCTCAATTTACCCACCTTAGAAAGGATGGAAGGCTGAGTCGACCTTGAGCCTGGCTAGGATTGAACTCACAGAAATTATAGGCAGCTGAATGCTCTTTTCTCTCTCTCTCTCTCTCTCTCTCTCTCTCTCTCTCTCTCTCTCTCTCTCTCTCTCTCTCTCTCTTTCTTTCTTTCTTTCTTTCTTTCTTCTTTTTTTAAAATTTGATTTATATGCCGCCCTTCTCCGGAGACTCTGGGCGGCTTACAATGCGTTAAGCAATAGCCTTCATACTTTTGTATATTTATACAAAGTCAGCTTATTGCCCCCACAAACTGGGTCCTCAATTTACCCACCTTAGAAAGGATGGAAGGCTTTGTCATCATCATAGTTAGGTAAGGATAAACAGTAAGCAGTGCTGCCTTCTGGCTCTCAGAATAAAAGCTGGCTAAATATATTCGTAAATGAATATCAGGCTCATTATATTGAGAGGCAAGCATAGCCTTTTATTATTTATTTCATTAGGCCACCTCTCCATGCCTTTTATGTGCAATTCAAGAATAGGAATAGACAAACAAATACCTTTTGTGTTGTTCTCTAATTTTCCCCAATCTCTTTTTGAGGAAATCAGCAAACATTGGTCCTTCCTTGGTTAAAAGAAAAGAAAAGAACTTGTCCATCTGCATTAGCCAAATTGCAACTTTCCCCAATTTTGAAAACTTTGAACTTACCTCCTCAATGGGTTTTTAAAGAAAACTTGGGGTGGGTGGAATCTGAATTCATTGACACACAGAGAGTCCTCAACTTACGACCACAACTGGGACCACAATTTCTGTTGTTGAGCAAGATGGTTGTAAAATGAGCCATGCCTAAACTTACAAACTTATTTGTCATGGTTGTTAAGCAATTCAGTGCAGCCACTAAGTGAATCATGGGGCGTTAAGCAATTCTGGCTTTCCCCATTGACTTTGCTTGTCAGACGCTAGCTGGGAAGGTCAGAAATGGTGATCGGATGATGCTAAGATACTGCAATTATTGTAAATACATGTCAATTGCCAAGGATCCATGTTACTATGGATATTATGTCAGTCATAAATGCAAGGATGAGTTACAAGTCACTTTTTGCGGTGCCATTGTAATTTCAAATGGTCACCAAAGGAATGGCTGCAAGTCAAGGATTATCTGTACACCCACAGTTGGATATACAAAGCTAAAAAAATCCAAATTCTTCATAACTAAATTTTGAGACTCTTTTTGGCATCATGCCAAACCTAATTGATTATGTTTCAATTTTACTTCTACCTCTTTCATTTGACTTGAGATTGTTCTTTTTTTTTCTGCTTCTGAAGAATTTTGAAAAGCTTCTTAAATTCATACCAATAAAAGGAACTTATGCAGATTCACATCCATCCTTAGTCAGGGGAAGCCCGTATCAAGTGATGTTTGCTTCTGAATGCTAAAAGCAATTTAGAAGGAAAACCAATTTTCTTTTTAAATTAACCCTTGCAGCCTCCTCCCTTCCCTTCCCCCTCTTACTTTAGCCCAATCAGATCTTTGATTCAGGTATGCAGAGAGCCAAAACCATTTCATCTCTTTGAATTACTAAAGCCAATTCTTCTTTTAAAGCTGGGCATCAGAGAAGCTACAGTAATCCATCAAACAAAGTCTATTTTTGTCCAGGAGAGAATCCCTGAAGATGTGCTTTGATAATGGACTCTAAAACATCACAGATTTTGCCTCTCCTGCAAAATAAAGAGGAAAAGCTATGTAAAGGAGGTATATTATTGGTTGTGTAGGCACAACCAAGGCAGGAAGGAAAAATGACACCAGCCACAGCAGGCAGGACAAGACCAGGTGTCTCCTGATTTTGTTAGGTTATTGTTTAGGTAGAGAAAATTTAAGTCCATATTTGAAATCAGGAAATGCAAATTAGATTAGCTCGTTTAACAAAAGTTACTTTTGCTATGTAAATGAATGTAGGAAAATTTTGGCCATCCTTAGCAAAAAAAATTATAGGTAGTCCTTGATTTATGACTGGAATTTTCATTACTAAGCAATGCAGTTATTAAGTGAGTTGTGTCAATTTCAGGACCTTTTTTGCTGCAGCAAATCACACTTATTAAGTGAAGCGCTGAGGTTGTTAAGATGTTAAGTAAATCTGCCTTCCCTATTGATTTTGCTTGTCAGAAGGTTGCAAAAGGGAATCGCATGACCCCAGGACATAGCAACTGTCATAAATATGAATCAGTTGCCAAACATCTGAATTTTGATCCCATGACCATGAGGATGCTACAACAGTCGTAAGTGTGAAAAATGGTCATAAGTCACTTTTTTCAATACCATTGTAAATCTGAACATTCACTAAATGAACTGTTGTAAGTGGAGGACTACCTGTAATTTTCTTATTTCCACTTAATTACATAACAGGAACATAGCATATAAGCAATAAAGTACAGATGTAACAAAAATTCTTGTGCACGCATCTTATTATTATGATCACATGTTCAACTGCAAAGAAACTTGTGGTTTCTTTATCAATCTTTCCACAACTCTTGCTAAGACCTGAATTTTATTTGTTATTTCAACTTAAGAATCTTTAGACCAATTGTCAGAGTTATCAGAATCCTGATCAACTGTATATCCCTTTCAGGGTGTCTACTTTAAATTCATAACACTTCAGCTTATTATAGAGGAAAGACCCAAATAAGAATTTCTAACACTTGCCTGTCATACAGATTTCAGAAAATACCTATAAGAGGAAGCCAAGAAAAAGAGGTAACCCTTGGCAGAGCATTTGAGTAGCTACCAAGTTAGCAACATCTTATTCAGAAACCCAATGGAGTGCCAGCCGTCTGCCACATCATCTTCAAAATGAAGCTGCCATATGGAGTAAATATATTGGTGGCATGAAATGACTTCAATTGTTTTCTGCATTTTCTTTCTCCGGTTGATTAGCAAGATGCAGTTTGTGTGGCCTGAGCGGTAATTGGGCAATCTGCTATAATCAGTTATTCTCAAAGAGCTCTAGCCAAATTCAAAGCATGTCTCTTTTTTTTTTTATGCTTTTCTTTTGTGGAGCTGTTTTAAAGTTTCTTTTGAAAAGGTATTGAATTTCCTACTCATCTTTATAAAAAGGAGTAGGTGGGGGAAATTGCAGAGTGCTTCCAGGAAAACGAGCCATCAAATGGAACAGTAATGATGTATCTACTCTAATACGGTGCCTTTGGAGAGGGCTCTAAGAGAGACTTAGAGAATTTGGTAAGACACAGAGAGTGATCTGCCCGCCCTACTTTTTCCTTCCAACGAGAGGGCAGTTTTGTGTGTAAACCCAAGGCATGATGGAAACTCCCTAAATGCACAACACAGAGACAGAATGAGCAGAATAGACTACAAAATAACAAGAGTTGGAAGGGACTTTGGAGGTCTTCTAGTCCAACCCCCTGCTCCTGTACCTTTTCTGATAAATGGCTGTCCATCCCTTAAAAACTTCTAGTGTTGGAGCATCCAGAACTTTTGGAGGCAAGTTTTCCACTTGTTACAGAAAAGAGACCACACCAGCTCTTTATCGAAAGGAAAGGTTTATTGTACAAGGTTCAGCAGCGAGAGCTCAAGCAAAGTCTGAACCCCGAGGGGTTTTTACATACAGGTTTATATATTCTTTTCAGTCAGTATATTCATTTCTGGATGTACACATGATTACCATAAATGGGTATGGCATGCCCATTTCCTTGGTCTTGCCAGGGTAGCCAAACAAAGGTGAGATGTCACACATACAATAAGCGGGGACTTAATCCCATCAGTCCTTTCATTCAACAATGTCACATAGGCATTGAGAGCAGGGATTTAATCCCATCAATCCACTTTATTCCCCCCTCTGAAACTCTTCTGACTTTTCAAGAGGCGTTTCATAATTGTCAGTGTCAGCGATTCTCTGATATTCCCACATAGCCATGACCTTTTTGCCAATAAGGACAAGTTATTACAGTTTTAACAAAAACAGGCATAACACATGGTAAAATGATACATCCGGCCGCAATTAAACTTATTAATGCCACAATCGCTTGTAATCCTGGAAGTTTAGGGAACCAGCCACTAAAGATTTCTTTGAAATTGAATTTGTCCCATTCGTGGTCAGCATTGTGGGTGAGCTGTCTCATTTCAGTGGTTAATTGCTTAATAACTTTCCCTGTTTCATTAATTTGTAAGCAACAATTAGAGAGGTTAAATTTTCCACACACCCCTCCTTCCTTAGCCAAAATGTAATCCAGAGCCAACCTATTTTGATATACAGCTGTCCTGAGCTTATCTGTGGTTTCAGACAATATGTTCAAGGCTTTGTCTATCCTTTGACCGGCCAGGTCTACAACTGCTTGTAACCTGATAATCCTGTTCAACATATAAATAAGGGTTCTGTATCCATATGAGCCATCCTCCACCCAAGTGGCCTCTCCATATGTGCATACTATTCGCTCAGAGTTCCAAGTAGTGTTTTTTTTTGTATTCGGCCAACTCTTTACATGGAAAATTAGAGAAAGCTGTATCCACATCTCTTCTATGCCTACCATGTCATACATAGGAACACCAAACACTTTTCTCAACTGAATAGGCAAAAGGAAGAAGGTACTATTAAGATAGTAAAGTAAGGTAATATTAAATTTAATGGGTTCTGTCTTATTATCAGGAGAGATCCAGCTTTTATACTCCTGACCCCAGAATCCTAGACAGATGAGGTCTCCCACGGGCTCACTTTAATTCCTCATGAAACAATTTCGCCCCACTAGGTTAGTTAATAATGTCCATGCAATATCAGAAAGGTGAGTTCTGGCTGTAATATTCCCTGTCTGAGACATATTATTGAAAACTTCAGGGCTTGCCTTGCTTCCAAGACTCCCCATAGCCATTGTTCGCCCATATTCGTACCACCGCACACAAAACAGTTCCTTGCTGTTAGTGTTTTAGCCACTTCTTCCGCCATTTCTACAAACATATTGTTAACCTTTGTACTTAAAGAGAGTGGGTTATTATCCAATTTCCTTAGATTATCATATACAGACCAGCCCAAGGTTCTAATTTGCCCCTCATTAATCTTCTCTATTATTATGGTTAGCTAAGTCAAAGGATCCTGACCTGTTCCATCAATTCCAAACCCATAGGCTTTTAAGGGTGAATGGGTTCTGAGTACTTCTAACCTAACCCGGTTACTGTTTTTGACTCTTGTGAATTCGTCCAGTCCCGCACACTCCTGGTATCCGCCTCCTGTATAGTCATATAGACATTCCCATCTTGCACATTTCACTGAGCCTGCGCAGGGTAGCCACTTCTCATTTCTGGCCGTAATCCAGGTGGTATATCGGTGCTACACAGATATTTATGATTGTTTTTGTGTGTATCTTTCCAAGAGTCAGATCCACATCCAACTTTACCTGGCCGGCCTGGTTTATCTATAGCCGTACACACATCAAATTCCAATATTATTTTCTCACTTCCCTGTCTAAGGACAGTTGTATGATTCACATATTCATACCGGCCCTCTATTTTTTCACCATGAAATTGTCCAAACCCTGTGTACAAGGTGACATTCAACTTTTCCGGAGTTTCAGGTTTGTAACAAATCTCCTTACTTCCTAGAATACACAACATATACATGGTTCCATTTCTCTGACATGTCCTTCCTGTGGTCTTACAATCTTTCGGGGCTTGGGTGTGATAGATTAATGTAGTCACAGTGGCCAAACCTTGCTTTGCCTTTGTAACACATTGTTGACAATTATCAGAGAAGTCGGGTTTTACAGCTTCCTGATGCCTACGGATCCTGCGAGTATTCTGATGTAAAGCAATGGCCACTAGGGATGGGTGTTTCTGGACTGAGCATAACCCTGCCCATCTTTTCCTTAATTGCCATGGGCTGATTGTGTGCCCTACAACAAAGAAAAGTGGGAAACCGCAATCCAAGCTTAACAGGGGCAGGCCAGTGTCTATTAAGGCATGTCCACATATACCAATTCAGAATAGCCTACCCAGATTCATACAAACTTCCGAATTTCCTGGCCCTTTCTTTAGGCACATTATTGAGACATGTATATAAGAGCCTGGTGGCTCAGCAGACTAAAGCATTGTAATTAACATCAGCTGTCTGCAATTACTGTAAGTTTGAATCTCACCAGGCTCAAAGTGAACTCAGCCTTCCATCCTTTCTAAGGTAGGTAAAATGAGGACCTGGTTTGTGGGGACAATAAGCTGACCTTGTATAAATATACAAAAGTGCCAAGATTTTTTCTGGAACCACAATTGAGCAAAATCACATTCACTACTTTCTGGGTTCTTTCTCCATCTTTTCTTTCTGGCAGCAAGCAACTTTCTCCCACAATACAGCACAAAATTTGCTTGCTGCCAGAAAGAAAAGATGGAGAAAGAACCCAGAAACACACATTAAACTTACGAAAAGTAAGAATGTAGGTCTTTGGTTATTCAGGTCTTCTCCCGCATAAAATTGGAAGTATCTTGGCGACGTTTCAACAAAGTCTCATTCGTCATCTTCAGGCTGGTGTTCTCGGCTTCATGCTTCCAGGAGCAATGTGAGATCACAGCTGTCTCTTCCTTTTAACTGCTAGTGGGGATGTGAGCTGATTGGGTGGGAGCTTGGCTGTGTTCTGATTGGATGGAGGTGTGTTCTGATGGGTTAGGGGCTAGGCTGTGCTCTGATTGGATGGGGGTTGGTTGTGCTCTGATTGGCTGGGGGTGTATTCTGTTTGGGTGGGGGCTTGCTTGTGCTCGGTTTAGTCTGAGTTGCAGGGGGATTTGAGCTGGTGAGCTGCGTGATGTTGTTTGGCTTCGTGTTTGTGGCCGTGAGAGCTCTTCATGCTAGGTGTCAGTCTGCTTCATGTATGGAATGGAGGGGTTTAAAGTGGCTAATGATGCAGCTGCGGTCTGGCTTCTGGGCCTTGGTTGTGCCTCATAATCAGTGTCTGCTTTCTGTGTGGATGTGTGGTGGTGACATCCTGGTTGGCTCTTGTGAGTGTGGGTCTGGTGTCATTCATCGTGTTAGGGACTCATTTGTCAATAAGGGCGGGTTTCCAAATGGCTGGTAGGCGGGAGGTATCGTCTCGTTTGTTCATGCTGTGTGGGCGTTTTTCTATCTCGATGGCTTCTCTGGTTATTCTGTTATTAAAGTGTTCAGTTTTGGCGATAGTTCTGGTCTTTTTAAAGTCAATTTCATGTCCTGTGGCTTTAAAGTGTTGGACCAGGGAAGAAGTTGGTTCCTCTTTTTTGACTGAGTTTTTGTGTTCTTCAATGCGTGCACTTATTCTTCTGTTGGTTTGTCCGATGTATGTGGTGGGGCAGGCGGTGCATGGGATTTCATATACCCCTTCCTGTTTCAAAGAAATAAGATTACCAACCTAATCCAAAAAGAAATCCCCACTAAAATTCAAGACAGAGAACAAGAAAATGGCAAAGCCCTCCTCCCATACATAAAAGGCACCACACACAGAATAAGCAAAATCCTCCACAAACATAACATCAAGACAGCATTCTGCACAAACCGAAAAATATCCACCATCCTAAGGAACCCTAAAGACAAAATTGAGTTAGAAAATCAAGGATGAAATCCCATGCACCGCCTGCCCCACCAGCCTGCCCCATCAGGCTGGTGTCCGCCGAGAACACCAGCCTGAAGATGACGAATGAGACTTCGTCGAAACGTCGCCAAGATACTTCCAATTTTATGCGGGAGAAAACCCAAATAACCAAAGACCTATATATATATATAGTTGTCGGGTCATCACACGGTTGGGGCCACTTATCCTCCCAGTATGCTGGGTCTAGCCGAATTATGTTGTTGGTCTTACACTCTGTCCTTCAATCGGCTCGCTAAAAATAATGCTTTGCCTAGGGGCCCACTCGTCTAAATTTTCAATACACACTACAGTACTTTCCCCTCGTGCACAATACCCTAATACCATGATTAGGAGTACAAATCCCAGTTCCATTCTTCTGCTGTGCATAGAAGCTCAGCTTCCAGTGTGACCCAGCAAAGCTCTTCAACACTGCAGGGAACCTATTGCTGATAAGGTTCAACAGAGTGTCCTTTTCAGGATGTAGACAAGTAAAACCACTACCAATGTTACTACTGCAATTGAAAAATTTATATGGTTCCAATTCATTTATGTTTGAGTTTAAGGACCAATGGTTTCTCAGTGGGTTGCACCTCCCACTGGACCAGGTCGCTATTGGCAGCGCTTTTCAGTCCAGTCCAATGGATCCATGATTTGGGTTCCATCCATTTGGGTTTTTACTGCAAGGGGAGAACACATCACTACGGTATATGGCCCTTTCCACTGAGGTTTTAGAGGTTCATTTTTCCTTTTTCCAGTGCTTTATCCACACTCTATCCCCTGGTTTAAAGGGATGGCATTTTGTACTTAATAAAGGTGGTGTTTGTTCTCCTACATATGTCCTTATAGCCTCTATACATGTATTCAATCCTTGCAATTGCTTAATTAATTCCCTATTCCCTATTCCCCTCTTATGGGACACCCGGACAGCCCACCACGTCTTTTCATAAAATCAAGGGGGGGTCTCCCATACATCATCTCAAATGGGGAGAGATGATGTTTTGCTCTGGGTGCAGTACAGACAGTGTAGAGATCCCAAGGCAATTCATCAGGCCATTTAAGGTGGGTTTCAAATTTTGGTAAGCTTATCTTTTAAAGTGCGGTTCATGCGTTCCACTTTCCTACCTGACTGAGGTTGAGTCCTCTAAGCCTGGTCCCCATCATTCAGTCCAGTCCCTCTCCACTAATCCGATCAACTCCCCCCTCTCCGGAGGGCGCCTCCCTTGTCCTCTTATTCCATAACCTCCCCTTCCTCTTCCTCTCAATTCGTTTTCTCTTATGGCGGGAGGACGTAATATCCTACCTCTTCCTCTTCTTTGACACTGGGATCCCAATCACCATGGGCATTCCTGCTGCCAGTGTCCCTCTTCTTTACACAGGGCACACTGGTTGGTTCCAAGAGTCACTCCTCCTACTGTGGCAGCAAGTAATTCTGCCTTCCTTTGCATTCGTCCCTCTCTCTCCTTCTTCTCTACCTTGTCTCTGTTTACAAACACTTTCCTTGCTGACTGGTATTCTACTAACTGACTGGTATTCACTCCCAATGCTCCTTCCTGTTTTTATAGTTTCCACCTAATATCTTCAGCACTTTGGATCATGAATTTTTCATTCAACATAGCAAAATTTTGTGGTTGTCTTATGTCAATTTGGGCATACTGCTTGTACGCCTCAATTAGCCGCTCTAAGAAACTGTCCAGGCTTTCGTAACACCGTGGCAGGTTTTGAAAAATTGACAGGAGGTTTTCTTGCCCTGGTCAGCGCTTCTATGGTGAGGGCACAGAAGTCCATCAGACGAGTCCTATGAGTTGCATCATTATGATTCCAATGTGGATTGACTTTGGCAGCCCTATGTCGTCTCTCAGCTTGATGGGCTTGATCATTATCATTAGGGAATCTTTCCTTCAGGATTTTATCTCTGGCCGCCCTCCATTTTTCTCGGTCTTCAGGTGTGAGAAGGGTTCCCAGGAATTGGTGTACGTCATTCCATGTGGGCATATGAGTCTGCATTATAATTTGAATCAGATCCACAGCTTCTCTTGGTTTTTGATTAAATGGGCCATAATGTTGTTTCCAGTTTAATAGATCCATATTAGTGAAAGGAGTGTATTGAAATATAGAGGCTATATGGGGCTGACCTTGGGCATCTATAAATTGCTGGCCCACTTGTCTTAATGGAGCAACTAGATTGGGTGGATCGCCCTTACTACGAGTTCGTCGGGCCACTGGGGAGTCCTCCTTTGATTCTGACTCAGAGGAGGAAAGCTCCTTTTTCTTCTTCTTTATTTATTTCTTCTCCTTCGGCCTTACTGATTGAGCTCCAGATTGAACTGCCACAGCTCCCATTTGTGCCTGTAAAGGCAAGGGCAGATATTGGGGCACATATGGAGGGGGCCTAGTTTCTTCCTCCATTCCCCCGCTTAAGACAGTTTTTGATCTTTCCTGACCCAGGGATTTCTTTCTTTGACTATTCTAAAGCGTATGACTCACACACATTCGCATCCACTCAGCCCTGCCTTTTCTTAACCACTCTTGGTTATTTTCTACTGCTATTTGCCACTGGTCTATATATTGATATTGATTGGGATGACCAGTGTCAGGATTAGTAATTGCCCGATGTACTAAACCAATTATTCAGAGATCTAAGATCCCCGATGGAGGCCACCCTATGCCGAAGGTGGGCCGCTCATCTTTGCATAATTTCTGCAAAGTAAACTTATTCGCTGTCAGGTTTCCATAATCTCTGCTAAAAGCCTGCTGGAAATTATTTAACATACATTGGAGCAGCATGCTTGGGACACTACTCTTCCCTCCCATTTCTAAGACATTGCCACTGACCTATGGTGCTGGACATTCCAAAAGTCACCAATAGGAATTGCAATGGCTTAACCTCCCACACAATTTAACACAGACTTCTTTAGAAATGATGTCCCGAGTCCAGGACGGTGATCAGGCATCCTCTTCTACTCTCAAGTGGAGTAGGTAACCAACAATATTACATGCTCACCTGACGACAGATCACATCCTGATCAGGATTGGTTCAGACTTCCTTTCCTTTACTCACAAAGGGTCCTTGGACTGACTGGATGTACCCTCATCGGCGGATGGCTCCCCGTCCTCTGAAGTAAATGACTTAATGGCACCTGAGGTACCTGGAGAAGGGATCTCTCCACCGCTGCGGGGTCCTGGTTGTCCGGAGCGAAAAATCGCCTGGTGATTCCTGGCTGGCTCGCCATAAAATGTTACACACCAAAAGAGACCAAACCAGCACTTTATCAAAAGAAAAGGTTTATTGCACAAGGTTCAGCAGCGATAGGTCAAGCAAAATCTTAACCCCGGGGTTTTTACATACAGGTTTATATATTCTTTTCAGTCAGTATATTCATTTCCAGATGTATACATGATTACCATATATGGGTACACATGCCCACTTCCTTGGTCTTGCCAGGGTAGCCAAACAAAGGTGAGATGTCACATATACAATGAGCTGGGACTTAATCCCATCAGTCCTCTCATTCAACAATGTCACGTAGGCATTGAGAGCAGGGACGTAATCCCAGCAGTCCACTTTACACTGTCAGGAAATTTCTCCTTAGTTCTAGGTTGTTTCTCCCTTTGAATTGGTTTCCATCCATTGCTTTTTGTCCTGCCTTCAGGTGCTTTGGAAAATAGGTTGACACCCCCCCCCCTCTTCTTTGTGGCAACCCCTTAGATATTGGAACATTGCTACCATGTCATCCCTAGTCCTTTTTTTCATTAAACTAGACATAGCCAATTCCTACAACCATTTTTCATATATTTTTGTCTCCAGCCCCCTTATCATCTTAGTTGTTCTTATCTGCACTCTTTCTAGAGTCTCAACATTTTTCTTCAACTTGGGAAATTCTGAGCATCTTAGCCCAAGCAAGTCCAGAAATGCCAAGGAATTCCTTGAAGTCTGGCCCTGTGACAAATTGGCCATCCATGGACACATAGACATAAACAACATCTACATTCCATTCAAAAGAGGCAATTAAAAAGATACAAAAGAAACAAAAAGAACCTCCTCGCCAGCAATAACATCTATATAAACAGAGATTAACACTAAAATTAATACTAGATCAAGAATCAGGAAGGAAACAATACCCCAATTAAGAAACTACTCAAACAATCAAATGGTGAAGAATAGCAAGGAACTATTGCTAACAATAGTTTTATTAAATAAATAAATATTTATTTATTTATTGTTTAATAACAATTCCCACCAATATTGACAGGGCAAACCACTTGTATTTAAACAGAGAACAAACTCTGCTTCCTTATAATGCTGATGCTATTATCTAGTTTGTTAAAGAACTGTCTGAAAAAAAAACAATGAAGCTCAGAGAGCACCAAGGGCTACATAGTCTTCCTCCTCTTCTTCAGGGGTGAAATTCACTTACCTTCCCTACTGGTTCGCAAACGTGTGTGCACCGTGCAAAGCCTTCTGCACATGCACAGAGGCTGAAAATCATCGCAAAAAAGGGAGTCATGATGTCCGTGTGAGTGGGCGGGGCTTCACTTAGTCTGCCCTACCGGATCACGCAATCCGGATACAACTGGCTGAATTTCAACCCCTCCCCTCCTCCTCTCTGCAAACCTCACTCTATTGGTAGTGTTGATCATATTACCTAGCTTGATAACAAAATGTCTGCAAGAAAACAATCAAATTCAGAGAGGATTAAGGATCCCACAACCCCGAGCTACGTAAACTCTCTTCTTTGGTACAATTTCTGGTGCTTGACAAATCACTTGTGAATAGATCCTATTTTATTCTAGACCTAGTGAATTTGAACTATTGGCACAGTTTGGAGCCATAAAAATTAAAATGCCATATCATCGTTTCAGATCTTTTGATGTCCTACTTTTCTTCCCAGCAAGTCCATTTTCTAGCAACAAAGTGGTTTGTGATGACCACGAAAGCAAACTACACTCCTTTGAACATATGGTCTAAAAAAAAAAAAGAGCTTTCAGGGTTTTAAAGGTAATGAAATAACCATTATTTAAAAATAATTATCAGATCAAATAAAATCAAGACCAACAGCCAATTAAAATTATAAGTACAAGCACTATTTTTATGATTTAAAAGTTAATTGAATGAATGAGGAGTTATATTATGGTGGCTAAATATTGACTGAGATGACTTCCCAAATTTATTTAGGGGAAGGTAGGGAGTAGGAATGCTTCCAAAAATGAAATTAATCAGACCAATGTAAAGATTGTTATCCATTGCAGTTCTAGGACAGGAATGAGCAACCTATAAGTCTTGAATTTTCCTTCCAAGAACATTTTAGAACCACCTATAACATGTGTCTCCAAATTTGGCAACTTTAAGACTTGTGGACTTCAACTCTCAGAATTCCGCAGCCACCCTTGCTGGCAGGGGAACTCTGGGAGTTGAATTCCACAAATCATAGAGTTGCCAAATTTGGAGACCCCTGAGCTATAGCAATCCTCCAATCAAAGGCATTTCTAGAAGGTGGAGGGGAATGCAAGCTATCAAGGTAATGGGTACAACTGAAGCCCCATCCATTTTTAATGTGCATTGTGCAGAGCACAAACATATAGAAAGGGCAAGGTTTAGATTGCATTGTTGTTCTTTCTAGTTTAATTTTAATTTAACCGCCATCCCCAATCACTCCCTCAAAATTCAGTAGCAAAAATTTTCATTATCATCAGTGCAGTTTTCCCAGGTCTCAAGAGGTTTTTTGGGTGGGTGGGTGAGTAGGGGGATGGAATAAGAGAATTAGCCATCAACAGGCACATAGAGTTAAACAACATCTTCATACCACTTGAAAGAGACAGGAAGGTAAAAAGGAAACAAAAAGACCAAAAAGTCTCTTCATCAGCAATCAACATCCAGATAAACAGAGATTAATACTAAAATTAAAACTAGACCAACAATCAAGAAGCAAACAAGAAACTATCAACTCAGACAATAAAGTAAGTAAGTAAGTAATAAGCAACAGGCAAATCAAGGAACCACCAAATCCATTCCCTACAGCACTGAAAGGACAAGTCACGTATATAAAAAGGGAAAACCCTATTCCTTTACTAGCACTAATGTTATTAACTACTTTGGTAATGAAATGTCTGTAAGAAAATAACCAAGGTCAGAGAGCATTGAGAGCACCCTACAGTTCAACCCTGAGCTACAAATCTTCTCTTCTGTTGATAGGAAACTTAAATTTATGCATTCTGCTTTGTTTCAAGAGCCAACTTGGGTGTCTCAACGGATACATTCCTGTAGCTTTCTTTGCAACAATACAAAGGAGTTTTGCCCTTGCCTCCTTTGACTAAACAGCCTTGAGCCAAATTTGCTTAACTTTATGAAATTAGCTAAAGTGAGAATAATCTAATTGTAGACTTCTATAAAACCCCAAAAGTGGCATTTTATTTTATGTTCTCTGCTGGTATCAGGCAACCTTCGTGACCTTGGCTAGACTCAGAAAGTAGATAAAGAGAAGAAAGTCTCTTTCAAATTAATTTTGATTCCTGGTGATTTCAGACACATGTTTGTGTAACTTTCCTGGCAACATGTAGAAATTGTTTTCTTGACTTTTTTTGAGGGAGGGGAGATGTCTTCTTCCACTTTCCAATCTAGTGCATAGCCTTGAGATCTCTTGGTGGTCTCTCATCCGAACAATAACCAGGCCTGACTTGCTTAGCTTCTGAACCCAGGAACTGACTCTTTTTGAGAGCCATCTACACACCCCAAATATAGGACAAACACTGTTATTCTATTCTATCACCACACTGGTTATCACACTTTTAGCTGAGCAGGCACCATTGGGACAGCTGTCACCGGGGAGAGAGTACCAGAGGTATTGGGCAAATGGTGAAAGCAGCATTACACTTTCCTGCAATTAACCCCAAATTAGGGCTTTCCGTGGTGTCCTTGGTAGTCTTTGAGCTTGGTTGTTGTCTTGTGGACATTTCATTACCTAACTACATAACATCATCCGTGCTAGTAGGGAGTGGGGTTTGCTCTCAGTTTATATTCTAGTGGCTTAACCTGTCTTGAATATAAATTGAGAGCAAACCCCACTCCCGACTAGCACTGATGATGCTATCTAGTTGTGTAATGAAACTTTTGCAAGAAAACAGCCAAGCTCAGAGACCATCAAGGAGCACTCACTTTAACCCTGAGCTACAGATATTCTCCTTTATTGGTAGGCTTTCTGTCTCTCTCTGCTTCCGTCCAGTGGTTTCCTGGAGTGCTGCAGCCCAGGACTCACAGTGGTAGGATCTCTAATTGTAGGATCACAATTAGGATCCACAATAAAATGAGGTGGGAGGAGGAGGTACAAAATAGATGGTTTTAAATACCATGCCTTTGCCACTAAACAAACGCATTCACAGTGACATGAAAAGAAGAGTTGACTAATTAGCCTTTTGACAATTTGTATTTCCTGCCAAATTGTTGTTAACATCATGTGATTTAACAAAATCTGATGCCATTCAAGAAAAGTGCTTAAGACAGTAGCAATTTTCAACATTTGCATTCTGCGTTGATTCTTTGTCACAGCTGGTAGCAATGATACTCTTTGCTTTAATTAATTGATAGGTTTGGACGGCTTTCCTTTCGTAACTTGCACAATGCATTTACTCTATGAATTTCCCTCTTCTCCAGATCTGCTAAAATACTTAACGAAAGGATGACATCATTGGTTTGGACATAGAATGGAATGGGTTGCTGAACTTCACAGATAGATCTGTGGTGTATCTACATGACTGGAGTGGTCCATTTCTAGTTCAGAATTGGCAATTTGTGGTCAAGGACACCTATGTAGAAAAGATGAATATGGAGAGGAATTGAAAGAGGAGGGGGAAAAAACTTCTTTGCAACCAATACTTTCCCCTTCCATCATAAGCCAACTTGGTTTATTAGCTATCAGGCTAGAAAACAGGAGACTGTGAGTTCTAGTCCTACTTTAGTTATGAAAGTAGGCTAAATGACTTTGGGCCAATCACCAGGAGACTGTGACTTCCAATCCTGCCTCAGACATGAAAAAGGACTAGGTGGCTTCGGGCCAATTACAAGGAGACTGAATTCTAATCCTGCTTTAGCCATGAAAGCCTACTGAAAAGCTTTGGGCTAGTTACTCTCTCCCAGCCCAATCCATTTCATAGGGTTGTTGTCATGAGGAAGATAAGAAAGGGTACCACCTAGAGTTACTTTATAAAGGCAGGATTTTTTAAAAAAATCTAATAAATCAGCTTTTTCAGGTCAAGGTCCTGAGTTGTTTCTTATGTTGTTCTCTTGTCCGAGTGCAATCATCCAAGTGGTGCTTCATTTGTTGAAGCAGACCAAAAGAAATAGGACAACTGTTAATATTTATTATTTATTTCATATTTCTATTTTTTATATACCACATTAGTATTATTATTTTACTAATAACTGTCAATAACTGGGGTGTTGAATGCTGATGGAAGTACTCTATAAGTACTTAACACTCTATAAGTGTCCAAATGCCACACTTATAAAAAATTTGCTCTTGATTGCTAAAGTAAAAAAACAACTTCAGAAATAAATAGAGAACTAATGAGTGTTGCATAAGGACTGAATGGTTTCCTAGTGCTGTGCCTAGGAGAAATAGGAATTACACAACCTGTCACCTCAAACTTAACCACCCAAATTATGCTTCCTACTGTTGAGTGGCTTTAACAGCCAGCAATGTCTAGGACATATGACATCATTCAAAGTGATCTTGATAAGTTAAAGAAATGGACTGGAAATTACAGAATCGTATTTATCAATTGCAAAGTTTTTGACTTAGGAATAGAAATGAAATGGACTTGTATCGAAGGGTTGCTGGCTTTTTAACAATTTTGTGTAAAAGGTCTTGGAATAGGAGCCAATTAGAAGCTGAATATAAGCCAGCAGGGGTGGTGCAGCTACAAAAAAAGTGATTGCAATTTTAGGCCTCATAATCATGTATGTAATTTCTAAGTCACAAGAAGTAACCATTTCCCTTGGTTCTGAAAAACCTCAACATCAAACACTGTGACCCACACTGTGACCCACATCAAACACACATCTGAAGAAGAATTTATAGAGAAGAAAAGTCAAAGAACAGGAACAAAGACTTTGGTTAGTGGAACAAGTGGAGTCCTAGGTGTTCTCTGAACTTAATTGTTTTCTTACAGACATTTCATTACCCAGCTAGTTAACATCATCAGTAGAAGGGAATTGGGATTGTTTTCTGCTTATATATAAGTGACTTGCTCTTGTATATGAAGTGTTCATGGTGCTTCCTTGATAGAAATATAAATATGGATGTGGATGTGAAGGAACATGAAATACAGGTAGTCCTTGACCTACGACCACAATTCAGCCCAGAATTTCTGTTGCTAACTGAGAATTTTACCCCATTTTGCAATCTTTCTTGCCACACTTGTTAAGTGGGTCACTGTGTTTGTTAAGTTAGTAACAGAGTAGTAAAGTGAATCTGGCTTCCTCACTGACTTTGCTTTTCAAAAGGGGATCAAATGACCCTCAGAGAGTGAAACTGTCATAAATACGAGCCAGTTACCAAGAGTCTGAAATTTGATCACGTGACTATGGGGATGCTGCAGTGGTCGTAAATGTGAAGAACGTCATAAGTCACTCTTTTTAATGCCGTAACTTTGAATAGTCATTAAACGAATGGTTGTAAGTCGAGGACTACCTGTAGTATATGAAACAGTGATTGGATAGTGATAATTAACCATCAAGGTGGGTGGGCTCTCCTTCATGTATTCAAGGGAAGACTGGATAGACAGTTTTTGGGGATAGTTAATTATGGTTGCTGAACTAAACAAAGGGTTTGGATTTAATAACCGCAATAACATTTTTTAATTCTAGGGATTTTATGTTTCTGTGGTCAAATTACATTAAACTACATTTGGCCTCCAATCTTTTTTTTCACAACGAGTGTGCTAGAAGAAACAATTGCCACCTACTTTTTTTGTCTCATAATGTCTAAGTGTAACATTCCCACTTAAGTAAGTTTAGGTCAGAAAGAAAATGTAATCAGATACAGAAGCCAAGGAAGAATAAAAGAGTAACAGAGTTGGAGTCAGAAAGGAATGTTATACTTAATTAATGACCTTGGCCATCTTGAATAACTAATTTTCTAATTAGTTATTAGCCGCTCTGGGCGGCTTCTAACTAAGCCGCCCAGAGTCCCTTGGGAGTGGGACGGCATAGAAATGTGACAAAATAAATAAATAAATAAATAAATAAATAAATAAATAAATAAATAAATAAATAAATAAATAAATAAATAAATAAATAAATAAATAAATAAATAAATAAATAAATAAATAAATAAATAAATAAATAAATAAATAAATAAATAAATAAATAAATAAATGTATTTATTTCTCAGTAGACTAAACTCATTGGTTTCTCCAGTGTTATAAAACAAGTTCTGTAAGTATAGGGGACTTCTGTCCTTAAGAAGAGAGCTAAAACTCCCAGCTTCATTTTGGGGATCTCAGAAGATCTGTTCTATGGAGACTTCCATAGAAAGACATTTCAACAAGAGGAGATTATGAGTATGACATTCAGAGGAAGAGAAAGGATCAAATAAATTCACCAAAAGAAGCCAGTCTTAACAATTTGTGTGGAGTCAGTCAAAAGGGAAGTGGGTGGATGAAAGTCTCATTGAAAAGCACAGATATTAATTTTTCCCTACTTGCTCAAGACAGTCAGTATGCGTTTTGAAATCTGCCTATTTCTTTAAAAAAAAAAAATCTCAGGTCATGTTGAATCAAGCCCACAACACAAGACTTGTGTTGTTTGAATTTCTCTTAGAAACATAATTTATCAAGGAGAAATGAAATACTTTCAAAATCGGTAGATGTAGATAGGTTGTTTTGACCCATGGAAAATCTCTTGTTTTTCAAGGCCTTCCCAATAATAGAAATCCTTTATAATGAATTCTTAGAATAAATATAGTAGAAATCTGTCAGCAGAGCAGTAACATGACCGCTGCATTTTGAAGTACCAATTGTCAGAGCAGCCATCTTCTTCATTCAAAAAGGACTTGAGTCCAAAGGGGGGGGGGAAGGAAAGGAAAAAGATTACAGCAAGTCTTGTTAACAAGATCTTAAAAACTGATTCAATCTATTCTTCGGGATCCTAATGTTTTATAGATGCTTGGAATGGAATAGATAAAATCTGGACTGGACTAGGATAGGATAGGATAGGATAGGATAGGGTGGGGTAGGGTAGGGTAGGGTAGGGTAGGGTAGGGTAGGGTAGGGTAGAGTAGAATAGAATAGAATAGAATAGAATAGAATAGAATAGAATAGAATAGAATAGAATAGAATAGAATCTTTTTACAACCTCTTCGGCCGAAGAGCATTTTAAAGCATTTAAAAAAATGCTTTTAAAAGAAAAAAAAAGTTGGCCACGCCCACCCATTTACATTACACACACACACCCCATTAAGCCACAGAACCAGTAGTAACACATACCGGTAGTAACTGGTAGTACCACAGAACCGGTAGTAACAAATTTTACATTTCACACTGTCGTAAGTGTGAAAAATTGTCATAAATCACTTTTTTCAGTGATGTCATAACTTTGAACAGTCACTAAATGAATATAATGGGAGGGAAGGGAGCCAAACAGAATGGAATAGATTACTTTATTTGGCCAAATGTAATTAGATACCCAAGGAATTTGTCTCCGGTGCATGAGCTCCCAGGGAACATACAAAACAACAAACTAATAATAATCATAATAATGATACCAATAAGCGAAAGAGAATCTTATTAGGGTTCACCAAATTGATCAGTATCTGAGCAATCAGTTTAGCTTCATTATTCATTATTACATTTTGCAGAGTGTCCACCAATTTTTAAATAGGTGGACAAATAGGTGGACAATTTTTAAATAAGTCAAAGGAAAAAGAAGTACTGCAAAGCGACGCACCAATCCTAGACATGATCTTTATTCCCAAGAATACCTAAAGACATGGGAATTTAGAAATTTAAATAAAAATCAATGCTATAGTTGGTGCTTTGCTTAGAAAGGGGAGTAAAAGTCATAGAGAACCTGTAGGTGCCTCAGTGAGGTCTTGTCAAGGTGGAGGAGATATCAGGGGATTATCTGACCAATTTTGCTTTTTAGAGAAATTGATGTTTTATGACTGACCTTTATGGTAGCTGATTTGTATGCATGCCTATGAAACATTTTCAAAATTTTAAGTGTGTCCACTGAACCAAAAAAGGTGGGAATTCCCATGTTAAATGGACAAATTGCATAATGTGGTATAAGGCAACTTACATTACTTTTTTTTAAAAAAAATATTGATCAGGGTTGTATGAAAATAAGGGTAGGTGAACATTCCTTCTACTTTCTTCTTTGCACTTCATCGTTTGAATCCCCCACCCCATCCCAGCCAGTTAACTGGACTATGACCCTTCCCGAAGTTTTAGATAGAAAGGATGGGAGATATACAAGGAACTGGCAAAGGAACTGACTGAACAACCTTGAGTAGCAAACTTTTCCATATGTTGTACTGAAAAGACATAATTGCCTGTCTTTTACGTTCCTGATGCAAGCAAAGAAAACTTATTCATTAAACAAAGCTGAAAATAGTGCTAAATGAGACAGAGGGAGGGAGGGAGGGAGGGAGGGAGGGAGGAAGGAAGGAAGGAAAAACTAGCATGTTGAAATTCATTAGTATGTTTTCCAGTTCCATCAATGAACTTATTACCAACTCATTTAGCTCTATTTTCACCTTCTTTTTCCAATTATCCTTCCTTCCCCCTCCCTCTCAACTCTGTC